>OZ026528.1:30325012-30609993 GCA_964019695.1 Loripinus fragilis
CTCTCGATATCACTCATGTTTGATCCCTGGAGAGTCCCTACCACCTTGCCGCGGTCTCTGGGGCACACTTCACACAGGGGACGATATTGATTGTAATTATTGTCTCCTCTGGGAGTGCTAAGAGTAGGACCCACCAGTCTGCCGTGGGTGGCTTTCTCGTAACTCGAAGGGGATGGCCTGGAAGACTGAGAGCATGCAGAATATGGACGTTTATAAATTCTGTATGACTCAACACGTCTCTTTGGCCTCTTTGACGGGGTAGACTGAGGTGGAAACACGGCCCGGTGTTTCTAATCGGCTTTGTCATGCTGAGCCCCAGGATTCTGAAAATGTAAAAAAAATATTTCTTATATCTTCGTTCTATAGTATCGTTCTGATGCCAACCATGTGTCCATTATCTTAAACTTTCTTTCTTTTATAAAATAATCCTGGAAGGCAGTGGCTTAACGGGTCAATTGTGCAGATTCTATTTGTGCAAGTATACCTTCTATGTATCTCTAGCACTGGAGATCGGAAATCCACTCCATTAAAGTGCTCCCTTGTTGGGCTCCACGGTGGGTGGAGAGCATGGAGGATGAATCAAACAACTAAACTACATGGCTAAACAAAAAGCAAAAAAACGTCACATAGCAAACTCAGATACTGACTCTGAAAACTCGTACCCAGCTTCGCAACCAACTAGTTCATGTTCGTCAAGTTCGTCTACCTCAACCAAAAAACCTTATGTACCAAGATTTTTAATAATCCATTCAGAAAAAGAGGGAGAGACTATTTCTTCTCTTTCTCCGTTTGTGGCACATAAAACTATTATGAGCATTGCAGGAGAACCCAAGAGCATTAAGAACCTAAGGTCCGGTGATCTTTTGATACAATGTGCTAAAGAATCACACGAAAAAAATCTACTACAGATGAAGACATTTTGTGGTCTTAAATGCTCCGTAACACCCCATTCATCCTTAAACACATCCAAAGGTATCATTCGCTGTCCAGCATTGAACAGAGTGACAAGCGATGATATCAAGGAAGGCATGGTTGAACAGGGAGTTATGGATGTACGTAGAATCACTGTACGTCGTGATGGTGTCACATAATTAACCAACACATATGTTCTTACATTTAACTCACCAAACTTACCTACAGTTGTTAAAATAGGCTTTATGCAAGTGAAAGTAGATGTCTATATACCAAACCCACTTCGGTGCTACCATTGTCAAGTGTTTGGTCACCACGAAAATAAATGTGGTAGACACGCTGTATGCTGCAACTGCGGTGAGCCTGAACATTGTGCACCATCTGGCGTGTGTGACAAACCAGCCAAATGTGTCAACTGCTCAGGGGATCATCCTGCAAACTCAAAGCAATGCCCACAATGGAAGAAAAAGAAGAAAATTCTCAAAATCAAATGTGAAAACAATCTATCATTCCCTGATGCTCGTAAGCAATACGAGCAATTTTATACAGGTCAAACATATGCAAGTGCTGCAAAACCAGGCACTTGCAACAAATCTACACAAACTGAAAACAAAACCACACAGACAGACGACAGCTTTGACGAATACTTAAAACAGACAACAGAGAAAACACAAGAAAAACATAAATCATCTCCTCATCCAGGAAAAAGTAACTCCTCTCATCCTGGGCCGGCCCTTAAGCCGGCGACCTTAGAAATGATTGAGAAGGATAAGGAGAAGAAGAAAAAAGAAGAGAAAGACAAACTTAAAAAACAACAAAAAGAAGAAAGAAAACAGCAATGGCAAAAAGAACAAGCACAGAAAGAAAAAGAACAAGCAGAAAAAGCACAACAAGCTGAAAAGAATCCATATTCTGTGTTTGCTGAAAAAGATGGCGAAGAGGTCATGGACGATGAGTCTGTGGTTTTCACAGAGCCATCTTCCAGTGATCACCTCCCTAAAGGCACACTGTCACGATTACCATTAACTTAAATAATGGAGGGTTTCAATCTAACCATTATTTTATTACCCCTTTTAATATTATTTTCAAGTATGGATTTTAAACATAAAATTATACAATGGAATTGTCGAGGTTTGAAACCTAATTATAATGAAGTTACATTATTGACTTCTGAATATAATCCGTCTGTATTTTGTTTTCAAGAGACATTTCTTAAACCAGATGATAACATATCATTAAAAGGTTTTAATGTATATAACTATGTTCATACTGATTGTCTGAGGCCCTCTGGTGGTGCCTCAATATTTGTAAAATCATCTTTCCCACAAAGAAAGATTGATTTACAAACAGAATTACAAGCAACTGCTGTTTCTGTCACTCTTGACAGAGAAATAACCATATGTTCTGTATATATTCCTCCATCCTTTTCTCTCAACTCCCAACACTTGGACAATTTACTGCAACAACTTCCTTCTCCGTATATCTTATTAGGTGACTTCAATGGTCACAATATCCTCTGGGGTGGCCAAAACAATGATTCCAGAGGTGAACTTATCGAAAATTACATTACAAAGAATGACATTTGTATTATGAAGGATAAGTCTTATACTTATCATTCTCCAAGTACAAAGTCTTTTACATCTATTGATCTTTCCTTCTGTCATCCATCACTGTTTCTTGATTATAATTGGTCTGTATGTGAAGACCAACACAATAGTGATCACTTTCCTATCATCATTGAACAGAACACTTTTTCCACTGAGGATCACAATCCAAAGTGGAAATTAAATAGAGCCAACTGGGATCTATTTAATACTCTGTGCACTGATAAATTAGTGCCAGAAAACTTCAAAGAATCTTCTGATCCTATAACTGATTCTACCTCTTCTCTTATCGAAATATCTAAAGTATGTATTCCTCAAACTTCGACAAATCCAACTAAAAGTAATCCATGGTACAATGACGACTGTAAAGAAGCAATTAAACAGCGCAAACAAGCTCTATCTGAATTCAAAAGATCTCCAAATACCAACAATTTCAATGACATCAAAGTATTTAGAGCTAAAGCCCGTAGAACAATTAAAATTTCGAAACGTAAGTCATGGAGATCTTATGTTTCGAAAATCAATCATAAAACACCTATTAAAAAGGTTTGGGATATGATAAGAAAAATCTCTGGAAAAAACAAATCCCCCAGTTACACACATTTAAACATGGTGGGTACTGACAGCAAAGCAACTTCAAAAACAGACATTGCTGACACTTTAGGAGAAACTTTTTGTCACAATTCATCATCATTCAATTACTCTGAATCCTTCAGAAAGATTAAAATCGAACAAGAGAAAGTTAAAATGAATTTTAAATCACAAAACAATGAAATTTGTAACAAAGATTTTAATTTAGATGAATTAGTTGAAGCTATTAAACTATCACATGACTCAGCCACGGGTCCTGATGAGATCCACTATCAAATGCTTAAACATCTCCCAGAGAATTCTCTTGAAACCCTTTTGAATATATTTAATTACATTTGGACTACTGGTAAATTTCCAGAAGATTGGACCATAATCCCAATTTCCAAACCTGGGAAAGATCCTGCGGAACCTAATAATTATAGACCTATAGCTGTAACAAGTTGTCTATGTAAAACACTTGAAAGAATGATAAATAAAAGACTTACTTGGTTTTTAGAATCCAATAATCATATATCGCGGTTCCAGTCTGGTTTCAGATCTGACCGCAGTACAACTGATAATTTAGTTAGATTGGAAACCTTCATACGTGATGCCTTTATTAAAAAGGAACATGTAGTTGCTGTGTTTTTTGATTTGGAAAAAGCTTATGATACCACGTGGAGATATGGCATTTTAAAAGATATCCACAAACTAGGATTAAGAGGTAGACTTCCTACATTCATTGAAAACTTCCTTGCAGACCGCACCATGCAAGTCCGAGTTGGCTCCTCTCTATCTGACTATTATGACCAGAAGCAGGGTGTACCTCAAGGGGGCGTTCTATCTACAACACTTTTTAGTATCTAAATTAATGATATTGTGAAATGTTTAGGTAATCTTACTGATTGCTCATTATACGTTGACGACTTCTGCATCTGTTATCGCTCGAAAAGCATGGCGACAATTGACCGTCAACTACAACAAAATTTGAATAAGATTGAAAATTGGGCAACAAGCAATGGGTTTAAGTTTTCCAAATCAAAAACACAGTGTGTACATTTCTGTCAGTTGCGCAAGCAACATGATGATCCGGTTTTACATTTATATGGATCACCTATTCCAGTTGTTGAAGAATCTAAATTCCTTGGCATTTTATTTGATAGAAAACTCAGTTTTATACCCCATATTAAATATCTCAAAGCTAAATGTTTAAAAGCATTGAATCTTTTAAAAGTGCTTTCCCATACTTCTTGGGGTGCAGACCGAACTACACTTCTCAAGCTATATCGGTCTCTAGTCCGGTCAAAATTAGACTATGGCTGTATTATATATGGCTCTGCACGAAAATCATATCTTCAAATGCTTGATCCTATACATAACCAAGGACTTAGATTAGCTTTAGGGGCTTTTAGAACTTCTCCTGTTGCTAGTCTCTATGTGGAAGCAGATGAACCATCACTATACTCACGAAGAGAGAAACTCACTTTGCAATACGCTATAAGACTTGCTGCTAACCCATCAAATCCTGCTCATGAAGTTACATTCCCACCAAATTATGTTAATTTATATGAACGAAAACCTAAAGCAATTAAATCATTTGGCATCAGAATTTCACCACTCTTAGAATCTGCCAATATCAAACCACAAAATATTGAAAAACATTTTACACCGAATATTCCAGCTTGGTGTATGAAACCACCTGAAATACTCTTTGATTTACATTCCGGGAAAAAATCTGAATCAAATCCACACATATTAAAAGATAATTTCAGAAAAATGCAAAGTCATTATAAGAATTATCAACAAATTTATACTGATGGATCAAAGGAAGACTCAAAGGTTGGTTGTGCTGTTATATCAGACAACCATAGTAATATGCAACGTATACCTGACGATTCATCAATTTTCACTGCTGAAGCCAAAACAATTGATCTAGCTTTAGATTTCATTAGCACTTGTGATGCTAGCAATAAATTTATTATATTTTCTGACTCGCTTCTGTATTGAAAGCAATGAACCATACCAGTTCAAAGAATCCACAGATTCAGAAACTTTTAGAAAAATGTCATGAGCTTTTAGCTTATAAAGAAATTGCTCTCTGTTGGATTCCTAGTCATATAGGTATCCAAGGGAATGAGATGGTAGATAAGCAAGCAAAAACATCGCTTTCATTAGAACAACTTCTTTTAAAATTCCATTTTCCAATTTTAAGCCATCTATCAATAAATATATCTTGGAAGAATGGCAAACTTCATGGAATAACAGCATTGGTAATAAACTTCTTGACATCAAACCAACTATTGGTGAATATCAATCAGTTGTTCGAAACATTAGAAGAGAAGTAGTTTTAGCTCGACTCCGCTTAGGTCATACAAGAGTCACTCATTCATACTTACTACAAGGTGAAGAACTGCCACAATGTGTTGGTTGCGACGCACCATTCACTGTACGTCACTTCCTTTTGGAGTGTGGCGATTTTGCACAAGTAAGAAATAATTGCTTCCATGTTGATAACATGAAATAATTATTTCAAGATATACATATTGATAGTATTATGACATTTTTAAGACAATTAAATCTTTTTAACAGAATCTAATTGCTATTTTTAAAATCATGTTTTGTTTTACATTTGTATCAGACCATAATACAGATTTTTTTAATGTTGTATTCTATTCAGTTAGAGAACATGTACAGTTATCTGAATAGCTCTTTGAAACTGTCAGATATTGTACGTGGTTTCTCCTGTCAACAATCGTATTTCAACTAATTATCATTATACAATCTCATCAACATCATTCCTTTTATTTTATCTTATAAATTTTTACTTATTCCATCTTCATCATGTTTAGTTTAATACAGTCTGACGCTAATGACCCACAAGGGTTGATGCGTCGTTAAGAACCAAACAAACAAACAAACTCATGTTTGACAAGCTGGCAAAACATCAAATACTTTTCACATACTGTTGATTTTCAATCATTTGCTTCTTGTTTAGTTCTTCAATTTTGTTCATGAGGCTATTAAGCTTCCTCTAGAGAACGTGTATTCTTGGTGACTATATTGAGGCATGACAAAACTAGATTTAAGTCATTAAGGCCCCCACAGGCATAATCATCAAAGTATAAATGCATCCGGCATCATGACCTTATAGTATATAATCCAGTTTTTGAGGACTTAAACCCACAATTTTTACATGTCACACTGATAGAGGCACACAAGCTTTTGGGTTCGACAATGCTAACTGTGTTGGTGTCTGCAGTCTCACAACTGTATACGAAAGCACTAAAAAGGTCCTCCAAGTTCTTACAGTTTTTTTTAACTGTGAAAGCCCAAGTCATTATTCTCACTTGATATGCTTAACCTAATGAGACAATAGCTTTTAATAAGTTCCAAAGGTCAAGGTTGACCTTTCAGCTTTGGTGGCTTATAAAACCTAGATACTCACAAACAATTAACTCAATTGAACTTAATTTTCATGTGAAGACTCTTTAAGATAAGTTTGCCAAAGTTTAAACAAATATTTTGGTCACATGACCAAGATGATCGCCACGCCCACAAATGGTAAAACCATTTTAAAATCTCCAGAACCAGAAGGCCGGTGATCATGGGGCTTGGTATGTAGCATTGGGGATATGGGACCTACCAAAGTAAGTAAGGCTGCAAAGATCGGGAATCGATACAATCAAGTACCACACCTGACCCAGGATACCAATGGGAAAGTGACAAACTCACAGTAGACACCACAAACGAGAGCCAAGAGGTCAGCCCTTTCCCAGCAGGTGACCACAAAGCACAAAGTTTGTTCAAATGATGATCCTAAGTTGACCTTTAAGATTTTTGTTTGGCTAAACTTGGTCTGGCTTCTGGTGAAGATTGTTCTTCATCTGACGTTGACATACTTGTTTGTGAACTTTCATCTTGTGTGACTTTATTGGCTACCTTGGTTGCGTAACAAGATATACGGCATGGGGACCCTGTTGCAATGGTCTCAGATCTGTCTTCGAGTCCAAGTAGTTTGAGAATTTTCCCGGATAGCGTTTCCATAACTGATTTTCCATTGGTATCATCGATGGAGTAAAGAAAGCCCCTCAGAAGTTTTTTTTTAGTTAATCCAGTACCCTTCTTTTAAACTTCATGGTATACGTGCTTCCGTATGCCATAAAATTGGATGTTATTGAAAAGTCGATTGTTTGAATACTGTTGAAGACAGAGTCAATATTCTTACTTGATATGTTAAACCTACAATGGCTATAAAAAGTTTCAAATGTCAAGGTTGACCTTTTAGTCAAGGGCGCTCATATTGGAGTTCCCTTAACATATTAAAACATAGTTTTCTTAGAAACCACCAAGCCAATTGAACTCGAATCAGTAGTCATTTAACCCATCTAAGCCTAGTGTGCTGTGGCGGGGCATAAGCAAGCATTGCAGACCCAGATCAGACGATGCATAACGCAGCGTCTGATCAGGGTCTCTACTGTTTGCTTACAGAATTTTCTATTAAATTTAAATAAAAATGGCCACCAACAACCCTTAAAATAGAAATGGACTGTTCCATTTGATAAAGGGGGAGAAATTCCATTTGGCATAAATGGGTTAACCTCTTCTATACCGCCATCAATCAGTGCGAATCGCCTTATATACTTAAGAAGCTATTGTTTATTCATGGCCTGGCGCATACTAACCTGATCATTTATCCATTCTCCAATTCTTAAAGAAGCCAGATCTTAAGAATAAAGAGTAATTTTCTCACACGCTTTTATGGCATACTGACTGTCTAAATTTCTGATCAAATCATTCACATTATTTATTTCCATTTTCCCATAAAAAGGATGTATTAGTTTCGCTGAAAAAGTGTGAACATTGTGCATACAGAAAAGTTGGGATTGTTTTTAATTGGGACTGGAGTAATTTTTTCAAGCAAGAGAGTTACATATTATTTATATATAAGGAAATAAACAAAACTTACCATTGTGAAATAATGTATATTTGGCTTTGGTCTGTCCTTATAACTTATATACAGATAGACCCATTAGCTTCCAGTTATAATAGGTAAACAGTACTTGGATTAAAGAGGGACTCTGATTAGCACGTGTTCATAGATAATAACTTTGCATTAAAGATAGATTTATCAACTTGCATGTTATGGTAAATAAACAATACTTGCATTAAAGATAGACTCATCAACTAGCACGTTATGATAAGTAAACAATACCTGCATTAAAGATAGACTCGTCAGCAAGCACGTTATTATAGATAATTCTAACACACATCGCCTTTAGATCCAATGTTAAAAAAGTGTGAAATATCAAAAAATCATTCAGTGTGTGATACTGGAAAACGACGTCAGTCATGGCGTTAGACGATGTAACGTTGTTTTTACGCTTGAAAGACATTACAAATACATGTAATCGTATGCGAAGTAGTCAAAGTTTTGGCGAGAGTTCTTCAGTGCAAAAGAAGCTGAAGACTTCAAACGTGTTTTCGTCGTTTATTGTGTGTTAGAATCCAAATAGATCAGCTCCAGTGCGTGAATTGTTGAGTAATAATTCACTGTTTGTCAGTTGTACGAAGATAAAAACATTCGCGCTACGCGCTCGTAATTTGATCTTCTTTACAACTGACCTCGAAACAGTAAATTATTACTCGACAATTCACTGCTTGAGCTGATCTATTTCTTAAACAATACTTGCATTAAAGATAGACTCGTCAGCTAGCACGTTATCATAGATAAACAAAATTTGCATTTAAGATAAGCTCATCAACTTGCAAGTTATTATTAATAAACAATACTTGCATGAAAGATAGACTCTGCAGCTTGAACGTTATGATAAATTATCAATACTTGTTATCAATTTGCACGTTATTATAAATAAAAAATACTTGTTTAAAGTAAGACTCATCAACTTGCTCATTATGATTGTAGCGTGCTGTCGACCTGGGAGAAACTCTGTGTAGACTACAAAATAGTAAAGGTAAAAGCGCTGCCAACAGTTGCTGAAACAGAGAGACACACATGCAAATCCCAGCTCACTAGAACGCTCAGACACTTAAGCAACCAACAGCATACAAAGAAATGTTATAATTTCAACAATTAGATTTATTTAATAAGTCAAAGTTAATTTCAAATTCAGCAATAGTAGATCGTCTTTACTTTGTTTATTTTGTATTTAACTGTGTAAAGTCTGTGAACATTACAGAGGTGCTGGAGTACATATATGCGTAGTTATGCCTTACTTATGGTTCAGGTAAATTCCCTAATGATGTCCAGCGACTATGGTGACCAGTAATTAATCCTCACCATACAGGTTATGTGTGATGGCTTTACCAAACTAAAGAAGCAAATATAGACTCCAAAATAAAGTCATTCTCGACACTGAGTTTAACAATTATCATAGGAGGATGCATGTCGTAGCTTTACATATTGACTGGTATTTCGCAGACAACATGCTTAGATCAAAAACATCCTTTTACTCTGGTAAATGTATACGTCGATTTGCTGGTTTATACGCGTATTGCTGGTACTTCAGTGGTAGATATTGGTGTTAAATCATATATAGACAAACATGCCATATGCCTAAGGACTATAGAATTAGATCATTTTTAAGTATTCAGCATGTGCATGGCGATTTATGCAAGCATTTAGGAATAGATTAGAGTATCGAATCGATTCCTAAATGCTTACATAAATCGCCTTGTGCATGCCTAATACTTAAAAATGGTCTAATTCTATAATCCTTTAGGCATATGACATGTTTTTCTATATAGTATTAACACCAATACCTACCACTTCCGGCCTATGAAGTACCGGCAATACCCGTAAATACCAGCAAATCGACGTATATATTTACCAGTGTGAAAACATACTTATACTCTGAGGGTAAGCTCACATCCACGACCAACGATCTATGGCCCAGTGTTTATAAAAATATAGTAACACGTCACATCCTTTTGGAGTGTGGCGATTTTGCAAAGGTAAGAAATAATTGCTTCCATGTTATTTCAAGATATACCTATTGATAGTATTATGACATTTTTAAAGACAAATCTTTTTAACAAAATCTAATTAGTTTTTTTTTAAATCATGTTTTGTTTTACATTTGGGCCTCGTTGCGAGAAAATCTGTCTTCAGGGTTTCCGTCACAGCGAATTTCAAACCGGTCTCCTCAGCTACAGAGACTAGCTAGAAAAATTGAAATTTCATCTGTAGCAAGTTTACATATGGTACTTTCCTAAAAGTGAATAACAAAGGCGCTGATCAGACTGCGCAGGCTAGTCTGCGCCTGTGTTGTTGGCAAACCCCCGAAGACAGGTTTTCTCACGTCGAGGCCCATTTGTATCAGACCATATTACAGATTATTTAATGTTATATTTTGTTCAGTCAAAGAACATGTACAGTTACCTGAATAGCTCTTTGAAACTGTCAGATATTGTACGTGGTCTCTCCTGTCAACAACCATATCATAACTTATTATCATTATACAAACTCATCACCATCACTCCTTTTATTTTATCTTAGAAATTTTTACTTTTTCCATCCACATCATGTTTAGTTTAATACCGTCTGACGCTAATGACCCACAAGGGTTGATGCGTCGTTAAGCACCAAACAAACAAACAAACAAAAATATAGTAACTTTAAAAATGTATACTGTAAGAGGTCCTCATTCAATTGACGGATGGGGAGCACCTCACTAGGGTCTATTGAGGGTGCCCCTACAAAGGACGTTAGTTCTGTAATGTTTATGTAACTCTAATCTGTTTACTGTGACCTTGTGAGGTGACCATGTATCATTAGGAAAACTGGGAAGGACCTCAAATTCTGTTAACTACCTTCCAAGGAAAGTGAAGACTGTTCTATGAGGTGCCTCCGTGAGGTACCTCAGCTTTTTTCTGTGTAGGGCACAATTTGAGAAATTGGTCCCAATGAGGAACTGTGTTTTGAGGTTTCTGTAATTTTGCTGAGAGGTCTGTGGGTGGAACAAGTGAGGAACCAAGTGTCTGTGCGAGTCATGGAAACAACTAATCTGGATTAGCTCACTTTGCAGTATTTATAGGAATATCCAGCATCCCACAATGCTCCAGCCAATCAGCATGCAGGAGAGTTGATTATGGAACAATTTTGTGGTGGGGTAAACTATGTGTAAATTCGTCAGTTCTGGACTTCTATGATATGTAGAACATGAATTATCGATGCAAATGAACGCAATACAATAAAAATAAACTAAAAGTATCAACTATGGTAAGATTTTAACGCTATTTACAATGTTAACAACAGTCTAATAGGGCCCCTTATTTTCTATTTGTCAACCTCAGATTTTCCAGCTTTTTTCTTATGTAAACTGTGCTTCTGGTATCACGATACTTCTGTGTCAGGTCCGAGACCTACTTGTCTGTAGCGCTGTACAAAGTTTGTGGAGCTTGGACCCCCTGTTTGTGCACAAAAGCGTTATTTCACGCAGTGGTTGTAATCATGAAAACTAATGACATGTAATACACCAGGTAATTTTAATTACCAGGGTGTGATGACAATTTTTCTTCCTCAGGCATCTCAATACTCTCCCTCAGCTCTATCACCCAAGT
Organism: Loripinus fragilis; assembly: GCA_964019695.1. NCBI lineage: Eukaryota > Metazoa > Mollusca > Bivalvia > Lucinida > Lucinidae > Loripinus > Loripinus fragilis. The sequence continues at coordinate 30,336,679 of OZ026528.1, forward strand.
GGTGGTCAATTTGTATTTCATGCAATTTGGGAGAGGCCTCCTCTCTTTATTATGCATTAACCATTCTCCGATAAGAGGCCTCCTCTCTTTATTATGCATAAACCATTCTCTGAGAAGAATGTCCGATTTCTCATCCTTCGGTTTTGCAAGTACAGTCCGTCTTAGGAGGGACAACAACCCAGAGTTTGATTCTGAGCTTGGGCGAAGATTTGGTGCCAGTGGAATGCATTTAAGCCCCCCGGTGGCTTAGGCTGCTGTCCATTCTAAGGCAGTGGTTCTGTTGTTGTTGACTTTTTAGCTCACCTGAGCCGAAGGCTCATGGGTGAGCTAATAGTATACCAGTGACTCTGGCGTCCGTCCGTCCGTCCGTCCGTCGTCCGTCCGTCAACATTTTCAAACATCTTCTCTGAAACCACTGGGCCAATTGAACTCAAATTTCATATGGAGACTCCTTAGGACGCGGGAACGAAAGTTTGTTCAAATGGTTCTGGTCACATGACCAAGATGGCCGCCATGCCCATATATGGTAAAAACCCTTTAAAAATCTTCTTCTCCAGAACCAAAAGTCAGATGACCTTGGGACTTGGTATGTAGCATTGGGGATGTGGGGCCTACCAAGTTTGTTCAAATAATGATCCTAAGTTGACCTTGACCTACTTAACGTCAAGGTCAAATTTGCTTCCTAATGCATTTACATGGGAAATTTTTTGAAAAGATGATTTTTTTGAAAACTGTCGAAGCCTTAGTCATTATTCTCACTTGATATGTTTAACCTAATGAGAAAATGGCTATAAATAAGTTCCAAAGGTCAAGGTTGACCTTTGACCTTTTAGCAAAGTCGCTCATATTGGAGTCCCATCAATATATTAAAACATAGTTTTCTCACAAACCATTGGCCAAATTGAACTCAAATTTCATGTGAAGACTCCTTATGCTAAGTTAGCCAATATTTTTACAAAATATTTTGGTCACATGACCAAGGGCTGCCATGCCCAAATATGGTAAAATCCCTTTAAAATCTTCTTCAGAACCAGAAGGCGGGTGACCTTGGGACTTGGTATGTAGTATTGGGGATGTGGGGCCTACCAAGTTTGTTCAAATGATGATCCTAAGTTGACCTTGACCTACTTAACGTCAAGGTCAATTTGCTTCCTAATGCGTTTAAATGTGATTTTTTTTGAAAATATGATTTTTTGAATACTGTTGAAGCCAAAGTCATTATTCTCTCTTGATATGTTAAACCTAATAAGACAATGGTTATAAATAAGTTTCAAAGGTCAAGGTTGGCCTTTAACTTTTCAGCCAAGGTTGCTCATATTGGAGTCCCATTAACACATTAAAACATAGTTTTCTCAGAAACCACTAGGCCAATTGAACTCAAATTTCATATTAAGACTACTTACAATAAGTTAGCCAAAATTTATACCAATTGTACTGGTCACATGACCAAGATGGCCACCATGCCCATATATGGTAAAAACCCTTTAAATTCTTCTCTGGAACCAAAAGGCCAATGGCCTTGGGACTTGGTATGTAGCATTGGGGATGTGGGCCCTACCAGATTTGCACAAATGATGAATCTAGGTTGACCTTGACCTACATTATGGCAAGGTCAAATTTGATTGCCAATGCATTTATATGGGAAAACCATGAATGTTCATTTTTCTATAACTGTTTAGGCCGAAATCATAACACTTGCAAAAAATGTTAAACCTAATGAGACAATGGTTTTATATAAGTACCAAATGTCAAACTGACCTGTGACCTTTTATCCAAGGCCACTCATTTGGATTTCCACATACCTATCTAAACATCTTTTCCTCAGAAATCACTGGGCTGTTTGATGGAGTATTCATTAGATTGTTTTAGGCCACTTGACCGAAATGGCCGCAACCCCCATAAAATGAAATATGTTTCATTATAAGCCGTAGTTGATCTTGACTTATTTTAACATTATGAAGGAGATCAGGTGAGCGCTTCAGGACCGTCAGGTCCTCTAGTTGTTTATTGTTGCTCCCACTTTGGGAGTCTGTAATTGTTCTGTGTTTTGTTGTGCGTTACTTTATGTCCATTCTAGTATTGCAATCATCTTGATGGGAAGAGAGAGCTGATTGCTTTGCTTGATTTGTCTTCCTAGTGTCTCGTGATGGTTGGGCGGCTCTTCCTCGCGGTGCCACGGGGTTGTCTGCAGTTTGTGATTGTGGTATTTCCTGATCATACTCACTTACTATTTTTGGTGCTCCACAGAATGCCAGCCCTGGATCTGCTCATTTTTATTTCATTTCACTGCATGCGATCAACGTAAACTGTCTTTCAAAATGTTGTTTCAAAACGTAGTATCTATGCTTCTTATGAGCTTCTGTCAATTACACATATTTTAATATAAGGTAAGACTGACGTCCCTTGTAGTGCGACAGAAGCTTGTTCGTCACTCTTATTTGGTTGTCTGTCTTTCTGCTACTGTGGTAGTACTGGTCACTGGTCTGTTTCCTATGTCCCATGACATGAAGAGCCAGTGACTCCTATTCTTTCTTCGAGAACCCAATCTCACGGGACGTTGTGGTGACCACCTTCCGAGTAATGGTAGCTGTGATGTCAGGCAACTCTTCGCCACTCAAGTCTTGATGCCTCTGCCCTTCGGTTTGTAAGTACAGTCTGTCTGACTTGTCTTAGGAGGGACAACAATCCAGAGTTTGATTCCGAGCTTGGTGTTCCACAGAATGCCAGCCCTGGATCTGCGGCCATAGCCTCATAACAGGTCCTTGTGTCTGCATGGTGAGCGTGAGGTTGTGGCAGATGTTGTCTTCTTGTAGGTATATAAACCGGTCCATCCTATAAACAGATTTGTCTGCGTCTGGTCTTGTTCTTTATGTTGTTGGCCCTTAAAAGGGCCGTTGGCTTTTAACTGTAAACTTCCTCGCACACCAAGACATTTAACAACAGTCCATTTTCTAGGCTGAATGTAAGCAACCATAAAAACTGGGACTTGTTTAACAGCTCCAGGAACCTCACCAGGATTATATTCCTGATCAGGAGATTAAAGGGGTTGGTTTATGGAGACTTCATCGTCATAGTGAAATAAATTAGAATTCTTTAAACAAACTGTTTGAACTAGTTTCATTAAACCTCATTCAATTGTTCCTCTTAGTGAGGCAGTGTGCAGAGCATATGACTCACTCTCATTGACCCAAGATGGGATATATCCTTGAATTTTCTGTCTGTTTTTTGTTCCTCTTAGTGAGGCGATTTGTAGAATCTTTAAATTAGCTACGAAGACTCAAGGTCAAGTCACACTTCTAGGTTATGTGCTTTACCCTTCAATTTGTGTCGGCTCTATATCTCCTGACCCCTTAGGGCGCCTCTCAGTTAGCTTATGTGCAGACCCGGCTGTGCAATCTTAATGTTAAAGTCACACTTCAAGGTCATGTGATTTATCCTCCATTTTGTGTCCACTCCACATCCCCTAAACCCTTCGAACGATTTTCACCCAAATGTTCCGCAGACACAAGTTCAAGGTCACACTTCAATGTCATGGGATTTATCCTTTAATTTGGCGTCCCTTTCCAGCTCCTAAACCATTTACTAGATTTTCATTAACCATCACTCAAGTGTTCCTCTCAGTGGGTTGGTTGCAGAATCCATGACTCAGCTCTGCAAAGTCCAAGTCATCCTAGCTAATATTATACAATCCTGTTTATTGGGAAATATGCATAATATTAAATATATGTATCAATAAATACCAACTAAAGTCAAATAAAGTCCTTTATTGTGTGTGCAACAAAACAACATATTAACCAACGTTTTAAAAACGTTAAGCTTTTGTCATGGTGTCAGTTGGGTTTCCAAGCTGGCCGTAGTACAAAGGATAATTTAGTTAGATTTGAAAGTTCATAAAAAGGAACACATAGTACTGTCTTTTTTTGACTTGGAACAAGCATACGACACCACATGGAGATATAGAATAATGAAAGATTCATAAACTTGGACTAAAAGGTACCTACTTTTATTGAAAGCTTCCTTGCTGATCATACAATGCAAGTTAGGTCGGGGTCCTCTCTTTCTGGTAAATATGATCAGGAGGAGGGTGTCCCGCAGGGATGTGTAATATCTACAACTCTTTTTGATATAAAAATCAATGACATTACTCAATGCCTAGATATTTTAACAGTCTGCTCTCTATGTTGATGATTTCTGTATTTGCTTTCGTTCAAAGAGTATGCAAATAATTGAAAGACATCTACAGCAAAACTTAATAGAACATTGGGCAACTAACAATCTGGATCAAGAAAGTTACATTGCAGGGCCTTTCAGCATATAGGCGACGGGAGAGAGCTTGGAATGGTAATTAGTCCCGTGACGAGACAGCTTTCCTGAAGCCGTTCACTGTCTCTGGGGGCAAAACACAATCTTCCAGACGGTTCCACAATTTTTTTTGGAAAAAATTAGTTTCTAAAAAGTTCTGTTTTACACTGCACAGTTTTTACAGCACCTGCTGTTATAAGTAGCTTGACTGTCTAAATACCAACAATTTGAATGACATCAAAGTATGTAGAGCTAAAGCCCGTAGAACAAATAAAAGGGGGAGTTCCAAATCTGCCCACGCATGGATTTCGATAATATTTTGTATGTTGAATACCTACGTTATAACAACTACAAAAATGAAAGTATTTTATTCCTCGATGGCTGTTAGGCCACAGGGGAGCACCTTGATGTACACCCTCTTTGTACTAATATATGACCTATCAAATATCAGTCTAAAATCATTAACATTATTGACTGCTACATTCTTTGAATGGAATATGAAAGAGGACTCCCCAGGGTATACCTTACTACCATTAATGTATATGAATACATCTAGATAATGTTTGTCTGACCCATCAAAATTTGAATTATCCCAATATTGAACACTAAAGTTAGTGTCTATTGGGGATTCTGTACTAATATTTACCATGTTCCAGTTTTTGTCAACCCATAATATTTTCAGAAAAGTAGGTCAAATACATCCTCTTTATGCATATAAATTTTCATAAAATTTGGACACTGGTAACAGTGTTATAATTTGCATGAACTGAGTTACGTCAGTTTTGATTTATAAGTGATTTAAAATGAAATATTCCAGTTAGGTCTTACAAACAGCAGTTTTTCCACCAGTATTATTCTAAAAACGCATTGAATATCACAATTTAGTATCTTCATCCAAATTAGGGCCAAGATTTTAACTTATTCAATAGCATAAAACTGAGAATTTTGTAAGCAGCACTTGACAAGGAGCACTTGGTTTAGAACTTAGTTGTACGGGAGGATGTCCAGCAGGTATCATTTGTGAATTGATCTTCCACTGGTTTCCAAGCCAACAGGTGTTTATGCTCTTAATGTCTTTCAGCCATTGGAAAAATTCAAACAGATTAGAATTTATGCTAGGTAATTCATCGTCTCCATCTACATTCTATGTTCCTGTTGCACCTAGAATTTCCTCTATCTTATGTCCCTCCGAATCAAATATTGAGGGTAAATTGGTTCAGGACCATGTGTATGCTTCTCATTAACTCTCATAAACTAAGTAAAACCAGGTCAAGTGTTTAATCAATTGTGTACTATTTCGGTAGGTTCTTTTTTTCAGAGAACTTGGATTTTACACCAGCTGTCTTTCTATCGGGTTAAAATTTCCCCTGTACATTGATAAAGTGAAGTATTTTAAAATTCTGGTCCTTCTGGAACATTTAGTTTCAGCAGAAAGTAGAAGACCATTTAAGCCAGTGCTAGGAGGCATGAGAGCTGCAGCGCTTTCGATTAAGTGTCTTACAGAGACTAAGTGAAACTGAGTCTTAAGTTTTAAAACTTTATAGTTTATTTCTATTTTGGAATGATCCGTTTTCCCACATTATTTAAATAATATCCTTATTTTGCAGTCACTCAATGTGTACATTTTAATGAATGGTTTACAGAATCTTATTTGAATTGCATTGTATCTTAATTGGCATTGATTGTGGTTATTTCTCCTTCATTAAGTTCTATCCATCAAAACATTTCAAAGAGTATCCAAAAATACTTATCATAAACCCCATATAAAATCATTAATATTCCTACAAAAGCTTTCAAACTGCTCTAATAAATGGAAATGGAGTTGATGAAAATAAAAATGATACTTTTTTGCGGAGGCTTCGCCGACGCTCTATTATCATTTTGAACCTAAATTTTATGTAAATTTTCACCAATCAGATGTATTCTTAAATTGTAATATTCATCACACCAGCTAGAAAACAATGCCCTCATTGGTTAATACTCAGACTGACCACGCGATCTTATTATAGATGCAATTTAACTTGAAAATTTCCATGTAAATGGCCGAGAACCAGTCTGTGAACTAGTCCTAACAATGAACATTGATCTTGAATATAGGTCAACTCCCGCTGTACAGCATTTCTAATTTGCTTTACTACCATACTTTGCATGCCTTGCTTAATTGCACATAGTAAATAAGTGCAATATAAGATAACTCACTAAATCCGAAAGGACTTTAACAGCATTATATAAAGCAAATCTTTGTATTTTTTATTCAAGCCATTATGGTTTGCGTTACACGATTATAGTCTGTTTCATAAATTTCAACAATATGCAGTGATTTTTTTTACCTGCGCGTCCTGGGTCTCAGACGCTTGCTTCTCACAAAGAACGCATGATTTTTAACCATGAGAGTCCCGCAGGATGCATTAAAATTGTGGCGACAAGTCTGCATTTAGTATTTGCAACTTTCGTTTTGAGTGTTGTTTTTTTTAACTTGCGCACCGTGTCTTGAATAATATTGGTAAAAACCGGTACTGAAAAAACTCCCCAACAGTATAGTGATCATTACTTCCCTTGGGAAACACGTGTTTTCAGATATGACCCGCTGTAGATGAGTTTACCGGTAAAAGCCAGTACCGGACCAAAAAAAAACCAGTGCCGATAAACCAGTACTGATCCAATACTACCAACCCGAAATGAAACATTTGTATAATGCGTTTTACCCGCAAGTTTAAACACCCTGCTTCGAGCAAATACCAATAGAATGGTTAAAATATTACTGCAGGCTCATGAAGTACGGAGACTGTACTGTGCACAGATGATAAAAGAAAAATTAATATGGTATGTCCGAAGGCTCAAATGCAGTAACTTCCAGCACTACATTTGTAGGCATGCAGAGTTAGATGAACACGGGCTAATGACCTGGGCTCTAAAAAATATATGAAAACAGCGAGACAAAAGTCTGACTCTTTGCAAAAGATGATAATATGATTAAATTAAGGAAATATACTGTCTGGAACTGAAATTTTTAATAATAAGAAAGTCAGGTAGGTTTTTGTATCTTTATTATTTTACTTGACAAAGTAAATTAAGTTTGATCTTTATTATAGTATAAATAAGTATGCCAGTGTTTTGCTTCCCAAATTGGCTTCTATGAATGGCCGGATTCGTATGGATACACAAAATTTATAATTTAAAGTGGACCCCGTATGGGATGCAGAACTTCGAGTTTGGGATGCTGGGGATGGATATTTAATGTAAATAATGGCACATAATTTCCTACAATTTGAATGTGCCCGCAACCCACAATCCTACACTTAGACTCAGATCAACCTCCGCAGCTGTACATGTATCAGCGTATTTTGCTATTTCCTTTAGGAAGATGACAAGCACAAGCTCTAGTATCTTTAACTACATGTATGTCAGACGAACATGTATCATATAAGGCTAACTTCCCGGGGCTAACTTGCAAACAGCCAGCACCAAATCTCGGGCCACTATGGGCCCGCCAGCAAAACGCTTTTCGGGTGGTGTTTTTCTGGCAGGCCGAGAGTAGCCGGATTTTACGTGCTTACTGGGAGCTAGTCGATCAGTTTTTGAGTCTACATGTATTATTCCCCAACCCCGGCTATGGCGAGGTGCCACAGGAAATAGAAAGGTTATAGGAGTTAGTCCCACACAAAAGCGATTTGGTATATCAGCATTTTTCTGTAGATAGAGACATTCATAATATGTAAATAGAGTTGTGAAAGTGTAAACCATTTAAGACTTGAAAACTACTCCAAGTTGAGATCTGAGACGGGCAGAATCTAGCCTATGTGACAACAATAACAACAATATGGCATGTTTTTCCGGGTTTTCAGTTTGTTTCAGTTCATACATTTATCGTCAAAATCTCCCGTTTTCTTAAAAAAATTAGGACTAATAACACTGTTCCCTAGCCTTTGCTGGTGAAGTGCCTAAAATTTGGAACGATTCAGATGCATATCGCTCAGCGAAAAGAGCACCAAGCAAAAGAGAGACCAGAAACATAGCACAACTTCCAAATACGCTGGTTTTAGACGGAACATCCTTTTCCAGCATGCAAAGACAGGGAGTATAAGGGGATTTCGTCACTTAGTTGTGTTAAAATTGTAAGTATTTGAGAGCCGCCGAATATCTTTTTTAAAGATATTTCTTGTTAAGATTATAAATGGATTTTCAAATATTAAGAGAAACACTTAGCGAATTTTTGAATGTACATTTTTGTATACATACTGAACATCTGGCATCAGACGAGGTGAAACAGTCTTTATGCTGTTATTTCCATTGTGGTTATATAATCACAAATTTGATTCTCAAATGACCTCATAAGCATAATGCTGACATACTAAACAATTCTGTAAAACTGGGCATAAATATATATAAGGAATTCAATAATATTTATTCATTTAACAAAAAGTCGGATTCACCATTCAAACAAAATATATTTCCGGGCTTCAAATCTTGTGAATACTATCCTTATACATATATTCAAATTATATATAGATGGGAAAGGTTGACAAGAACTATAACACACCATAATTAAAATCCAAACATTGTTGATATAATTTGTACAGCTGAATTTGAGAAAATACATGTATGCTAAAAGAAACATTATTTCAACCACTTTATGTGATAGATATGGTAATGGGTGTACCGCATACATAAGCTAGAGCTCACAGATTATTCTAATATTTATCAAATTTAGAAATTCTGATTTCTGATAGATGTAATTTGGGCTGATTGGGGGGGTACCCCTATAATCACATACTACACAATACCAAATGTTGTAACCAACCAATGAAAAGCAATAGAAAACAAAGTACTTATAAGCCAAACAGTCAATTTGCATAATATCATCAAGATCTATACCTGTGCAGAACAGAACTCTATGTAAATTGAGCATACTGCTGGAATTTTACATAAAATCTTGATTTTTTTTTGCATTCAGCCAAATTTTGACCATTGAGATTGAAATTCAGAAAACTCCATTTTACCTGTTTTATTTTTTCTTGAGATTTTATGATTATAACAAACACATGTGTGGACAAATTTGATATAAATTTCATAGGTTGACAAGAACAGCAACTAGGCAAATTGACAATTTAATTTGTTGAAAATATTTTCAAAATGTTAAATTTAGGGGTACCTTCAAACAAAATTTGATGTGGACTTGTTTATTTTTGTACATTGAAATGCGTGTATGGTACATACATAATTACAAATTACTAGACATCATGTTGAGAATAAATTAGGCTGAAAAATAAAAAATCTTTTCGCCTAGGACCACTTTTAATTAGGGTGTCCATTTTTTTTTTAATTTTAAAATATAAAATCATTTAAATTTAACAACTGAAATAGATGAGTGGGTAAATATCTCACAAACAGAACACACATGTAATAGACAATCTTTCTGCAAAATTTTATAAAATTCTGGGCGTGGGCAGAACCCTATGTAAATTCCATATAGGGTGGAACTCCCCCTTTCGAAGCATAAGTCATGGAAATCTTATGTTTCGAAAATCAATCATAAAACACCCATTAAACAAGTTTGGGATGTGATAAGAAAAATCTCTGAAAAAACCAAATCCCTCAGTTACACACATTTGAACAAAGTGGGTACTGACAATAAAGCAACCTCAAAAACAGATATTGCTGGCACTTTAGGAAAATGTATTTGTCACAATTCATCATCATTCAATTAAACTGAATCCTTTAGAAAGATTAAAACAGAACAAGAGAAAGTTAAATTGAATTTTAAATCACAAAATAATGAAATTTATAACGAAGAATTTAATTTAGATGATTCAACTGTCACATTATTCAGCTACGGGTCCTGATGAGATCCACTATCAAATGCTTAAACATCTCCCAGATAATTCTCTTGAAGCCCTTTTGAATATATTTAACTGCATTTGGTCTACTGGAAAATTTCCAGAAAATTGGCAATATGCAACAATTATTCCTATTCCCAAACATGGTAAAGATCCTGCGTAAGACCTATAGCTTTAAAAAGTTGTCTATGTAAAACACTTGAAAGAATGATTGATAAAAGACTTACTTGGTTTTTAGAATCCAATAATCATATATCGCGGTGCCAGTCTGGGGCCAATTTCATCAACGAGTTTACGACGTGTTTTTGTCTTAAAAACATCGTACGAAGTTCGTACGTTAAAAATCGGGATTCATCAAACTATTGAGCTTTGCGAACTTCTTACTTTTTGTCGTATATTTAAGACAAATATTTAGGTGTCGCAGCTGACATCTTTGTCTTAAATATCACTAACTAACTACTAAGCTACCAAGGCTGCTGCATTTTACACGATTATAGAGGCTGAAGAGCAAAAATCGACAAAGGTTTAAATACCTCGAAAGTACTATAATCAAGACCACCCTTTACATACTATATGGTTTTCCAAAATGAGAAAATAAGACCCCTTTCCTTGGTGCTTATGAGTTATTTATTTGTCCAAGTAACCTCTCCCACCCCTTCTACTACCACGCTGTCTACTGTCACCAAGAGATTCGCCTATTGCCACCGTCAGTAGCTGAATTTATGCATAACCATCGCGCGTCTAAGAAAAGTATTTTTGTACTTTTTCACATGTCACAATTGTTTAAACATGCTTATATACACATTCAAATGTACGGGTAAGTCATCGTCCATTTGCATGACTGCCAGGGACGACAATGAAAGAGGGTGCTTTCGTCAAACAAACATACGTTCTACATTCGATAAAGTTTCAAAACGTATGGTTTGTCTTTGTATGAGTACATGTATATGTGGGAGCTGTTCACAAGAGCTTTCAGTAGAACTTTACAACTCAACTCAACTCAAAATAACTTTATTCAACTCAGGTTACGTAGTATGTAACAACATGAGTTAAACATGTAATACAATAATATCCAAATTTGTATGACGTAGCGTTCTTATAACTAGAGGAAGATATCAAAAGGGGGAGAAGCGGGGGAAGCCTAAGCATAGGGCTGTGATTCGTATAGTATTTCAATTAGATGCAGTGAACTGGTGATAACAATGTTGGTGCTATCACCACCACCATCGTCACCCTGTGGCATGTGCCCGAGAACCCACTGGGATCGCACCCCAGGGCAGGTGCAAAGCATGAAGGAACATACATCCGGGTTAGCACAACCTCAGTTCCAACCGTATTACAAGTTGCATTCTAAATTTTTAGGTTTTCCGAAATTTCGACTTGTTATCTTAAGCACCCGGGGTGTGATGCTAAACTCATTTACGCCTTGCCTCCATTTTGTGGGATGTTGGCAAACAGTGCAGATCCAGATCAGACTCCACATAACCAAGGTGGCGTCGGATCAGGTTCTCCGCTGTTGTTCGCTAGAAATTTGAACAAAAAAGAAAAACACCAAAAACAAGACCCCAACAGTGGTTATGAGCTCGTCCAAAAGATTAAGATGGGAAACTCCATTCGACATGTATGGGTAAACATAAAGTGTGAAAATGAGTAATTTTTTTGGGGCACAGTTTCATGAAACATTACGTACCATTTTAATTATGAATACAATATGATCTATTTCTTTTATGTTCAAATGATAATAGTATGTCCCTCTTAGGGATCTGTAATTGAGCATTACATCAATCAATGGACAGCCGAGACAACCGCCCATAATGCTCACGACTCAGGACAAAATTTCGAGAGCATACGAAATTTGTCGGCAGTATTGTATCCGCTTCTTAGGACTGGTTCTTGATGCTATCATTAAGTCAGTGAATTGAATTTGTTAAATGGATGTTAAGGATATCAGATTACATAAAAATGCTGAATTTGAATTATTATTTTTCATCCAGACATGTTAGAAAAAAAAACACTTCAGTTACTAGTTCCTCTCAGTATATTTTGTGGTTTAAGGTAATCTTACTGATTTGTGCCTTACTTGGACATGGTTTCTTATGATTTCGGGAAACCCGTCATCAATTGTCAAAGAGTTTGGCTACAGATAAGACGGACGTTTGACAGGAGTATATGCGGAGAATTAAAGGGATTGATTTCATAGGGTTAACTGTCGCCTACTCATCTTCTCATGCGCGGGTCCAGGAAATTTTGTCCGGAAAACTTTAAGTTTGTAAGGTTCTGGGAGGGGTATCCAGCATTTTCCAGGTGGTCCACTTGCAAATTTCTATGGAAACCTATAGAACTTGTGATTTTCCAAGGGGATGGGGGTCCGGACCCCAGCCTTCATTCAGATCGACACAAGCTTCTTCTTTAAAACTTTCTTTACATACCAACGTGTTTTTAGTTTAAACATATTTTATTTCAACTTGGTAAGATACACATACAAATAAATACAAGATACATAATGTAAAAGGATTAGAACGAAAGCTGGAAGCTTATCTTATTCTTCTCCTAGCAATAATCAGATGTAAATATAATGGCGTTGTTTTTAAGCTATTGAAATATAATACTTTAACACAATCTTACTTGTTACGTCAACATACCTTTGCGCCAAATATGTGTATGTTACGTCTTCATAAATGGCACTGCTATTGTGCTGTTGCTCTCTTTTAATTAACACATACATTATGTGCACTATTGAGCACTTCGTTATGGCGATCTGAAATTTTAGCAGGTCTAATCATTCTATTTGCTGCAAAGGTCTGTTAACGTAATGTGAAAATGTAGAACAGAAAAAAAATACTTTATAACAAAAATCACCGAAAAGAGAGGGAAAATGCAAGTTCGTAGTTTGTTAATGTTGATTTCAACGTTAGAAATTGTATAATGTCAAAAATGCACTAAATGTTTCTATGAAAATTGAATACTAAAAAAAAAAAGAAAAAAATGATGATGAATGAGTAGACTTGGGGCACGAATCTGAAACCTTGTAACATCTTTCCTACTTTTCGTTTTTATACTTCTATGTGATAGGTGTTATTTTAAAATCGTTTGGTGTTAACAATATATGTTTGCACAGCTTCAAAAATTTCGATGTTTATGTTCATAGGGAGCGAGTTGTTACCAAATAAGAGAGTCTGTAGTGTTACGGAAGTATCCTGAGAAATTGAACGTACGAGCTCAACTCTTTGTGCTTTTCACTTGGTGTTAAACCAATTTACACGGCTATATAAAGTCCGCACGTGACCAAACACATGATATTTGGAGACTAGAGTTAGGCAAAGTTAAAAATACGACGTTTTTAGTGAAACGCAAATTTTTGTTCTTACGAACAATTTAAGATGTTTTGATGAAACTGACGTACGCACTTCTCAGAAAACAACGTACGCACAATTTAAGATATATCGTACGAACTTTATTGATGAAATTGTCCCCTGGTTTCAGATCTGAACGCAGTACAACTAATAATTTGGTTAGATTAGAAACCTTCATACGTGATGCGTTTATTAAAAAGGAACATGTAGTTGCTGTGTTATTCGATTTGGAAAAAGCTTATGATACCACATGGAGATACAGCATTTTAAAAGATATCCACAAATTAGGATTAAGAGGTAGACTTCCTACATTCATTGAAAACTTCCTTGCAGACCGCACCATGCAAGTCTGAGTTGGCTCCTCTCTGTCTGACTATTAGACCTTTTTACCCACAAGCTGACTTGGAAAGCGGACAACTGACTGCGTAGTTTATGGTATATATTTATGGGGGCTGTCTCACAACTAACATGAACTTAATACATGTGTGACAGAACGTTATGCGACAAGAAAACCCTCAGATTAGCTTGTGTGTTCGCGCTGTTTTGTTAAATAGTTATTATTAATTACGAAAGAGTGTGTGGCAACCCCAAAGTTTATGATAGGAAAAAGTTAAACAGTACACATGAAAAGGGCACATATATAGTATGCACCAGTCATTTGTAATTCCGGCCCCTTGGGACTGGGGATACCAGGGACTTAGCAGGGCTTAAGAACCGAAATTTGACCTACGATGTGCCCCCCCCCCCACCAGTGCCATGGATGTGCGGGGGGGGGGGGGGGGGTAAATCCCCGCCTAAATAGGCCACTACTGAAAGAATTTGTCTGAAAGGTCCCTAAGCATCTACCTATATATATATATATATATATATATATATATATATATATGAGAGTTATCGGGTTCAATGCCGCCAGTCGTGAATTTTGAAAGCTGTGAGAGAAAATCAGAAAATAGCTAATTTTCGGTTGTCAAGTGTTTACATTTTTGAACAGGAACATAATTATGGCACATTGAACTCATTTATTGGAATGTATCTATGAGCCAGTGCATGAGATTTCCAACAATGTTGTATGTGCCACCAGCAAAGCCTCAGATCAGCCTGCGCATATGCGCAGTCTGATCAGAGCCTTTGCTTGTCGCTTGAAAATTGTATGACTGTTAAGCTACTGAGCAAACATCATTTGGAGATTATTAGCTTAAAAGGAGGCTGCACAGGCTCGTCTAAGTCTACACTTGTCAAAATACCACATTGTTGGAAATCACATGTCGCGGCTCATATATGTATTGTCATAAGTACGGTATGTTTTACTTATGTCACTTATGAGCATGTTTTTGCTTAATGTGAACAAAGTATTTCTTATATGCCAATATAAACCAAGAGGAGTGCAACGTGGCGGTTTTGTTGGTCAATTCGCATGCAGATCCAGAAAATATCGTATCGGGGTGTGGAGAGTGTAAGCCTGACTGACATTTAAGTCGTCCTTTACTTACTTTTTACAAGGTGTTCCAATTGACATTTCTAGGGAAACGAAAATTTCCAAGAAAAGGAGTTTTTTAGGCGCTGTGAGGGTCAGGGTAGGGGTGGGGTGTGGAGGTCCTTATGCTTATTCTTAAAGAAACCTATAAAACTTGTAGTTTTCTGGGGGGTAGGGGGTCCTAATCTCCTGACCCCCACCTCTCTATGGATTCATAACTCAGAAATCAAGAGAATCAGTAGAGACGATAGATGAACCCCAAATACATGGGGATAAACAGATAAGGGCTGCAAAGTGATATCTCTAATCGTGTTGATGTTTTGCTCTGGACAAAATTAAACTATAACAAAGGGCAATAACATCTAAATTATGCAAAAAGGAGTTATGGTTCTTGTACACTGTATCTCTCCTCATCGAGATCTACATGTATCTACCATTAAAGTTTCAAGTCGATACCTCTTATACGTGTGATCGTTGTGTTATGCTCCGAACATTTTTTAAGTGTAACAATTAACAAAGGGCAACAAATCGTAAAGTATGCAAAAGAGAGGTACGGTTCTTGTACGCTGCACTTCTCCGCATCGAGATGTATCTACCAGTGAAGTTTCAAATTGATACAGTTTCTGTGTTACGCTCTGGACAGAATATTCGTAAATGCTCAGTGAAACAACTGGGCCAACAGAAGCCATAATTCATGTGGCATCGCCATGGTATAGGGGTAAAGATGGAAAGCTTATTCAAATGATTTAGGTCATTTGCTGTTACCGGGTATTCATCATTGTCAACCCCCGGGGGCAGGGGCATTTAGCAGGGATTTTACCACAAATTTGGCCCCACAGTGCAGGGCTTTTAGCAGGGGTTCTTTGCTTCCAAAAGATAACTTTGTTAAGTTTAAAATTTAAAAGCTCCACTATTCCGAGGGGCGTGGATTGCAAATGACTGGTCACTAATTTTGTAGCGTAACGTTTATCTATTAGTTGCTTTAGCCACAGGAGCTTGAAGTTCGGTCCTTATATCACCTATATAGCCTCAAAACCAAAAGCTCACGGTGTCATTACGTAATGACATTGTGAGCTTTTGGTTTTGAGGCTATAGGGGCGATTTAAGGATCGAACTTCAAGCTCCTGTGCTTTAGCGTCCATGTTCCGATTACAGTAGGGCGCTGGAAATGTATGGACACAGTTTCATAACAAATCTCTACATGTTAATAATATCATGCATATGCATATATCTAAAATGCACACGCATATACATCGCATGCGTTCGTAAAGTAGAACTCATTAGACGACTGCAGTTACATATTTGCTTGCTCAATCAAAGTGCGCTATTCATGCTTTAACCCTAATGTAATAATCTTTTATTGAAGGTGTTATTTAACTTCCCAGTCAACAGCTATGGCCATGTCGAGACGGTCATTGACTCGGTTACACTTTTTCCTGGGCAAGCTAAGACTAAGCAGTTAACAGTACTCCCTCCTTGAACTAGCAAGGCAGATTGATCAATCTTAATGAAAGTATGGGACCGGGCCGTGATCGAACTCACGAACTCTAGATCAGCGTATGGTGATATAAAACCTCGGCAATCAGATGAAATTTCGATAAGGACACACCTATCGTCTGACCTGTTCTGAATCCAAACTGTTTGACAATACAATATAATATTGTAAATTCGAAGTATTAGGTACTAGAGATTTTACTTCGACGTGTTCGAATTATAGGTAGGTAGACATAAGAATATATACCCCACCCCCAAAACTTATTATTATCATTTTTTTCTACATATGTTTTTTTTTGTAAGAGCCACGTCTCAGGGAGACTGCTAAAAAGTGAAACAGCCTGTGCAGCATCAGTGGGTAGTTAGAATGTTCATTTTTGCCAAGAATCAGATTAAAATTTCATACTTTCAAATACGCAAATAAAAAAGGCGTTGATCAGACTGAGCGTATATACAGGCTGGTCTGCGCCTTTGTTGTTTACATACAACAAGGTCAAGGTTTCCCTCGTCGAGGCATATATATAATTAGCCTAGTTATAGTGATCAATTAAAAATGATTATCAAACGTTATAAAAGCGTTGGGCATAACGCGAATATCAATGCCTGGTTTAAAACCCAAACACGGTTTATAGCTTTGGTTTTCTCTGTAATCGCACGATCTCCCACTTAATAACGGCTCTGATGCTTCTATGTAGCTGAGCCTACCCGGGATCAACTTGGGATCTTCTTTACCTCTGAAGGTGACAGGTTGGGGTTAGAGTCCCCACGCAAACCAGTGATAACTGACCGTAAAAGCCGCAACTATAGCAACCTGTTTTTATAAAAAAAAAAAAAAAAAGCTTAAATTTATCAAAAACTGTCTTACAGGAGTAAAACTGTAAAGAAGATAAAAGTCAAATATAGCAATTTATAACTGCTATCATCTTGATTATTGAGTTCTAGATCTTGAATATGTATTTTTAAACCCTACTTTATCTATATGACAGTTTTCATGATTAACTGTCCAGTACCTAAGTTACATTCTTTCTCATATTTTTTTCAAAGTTCTGTATTGTAGAGCTTTTAAGTTCTGTATTGTAAGAATATCTTCAGATTTTAGCTAGAAGAGCAATTTACCTATGAAATATCTTTAATAAATTCAAATCTTATTCAAAAGAACATAATGTAGTTCTTTCTGTTTCAAATTCAATTATTTCTCTAGTACTATTTGTGTCATTTTTTTTTCATTATCAGCATCAAAACTCAAACAGGCTTAAATCCACGGGGTCTACTACAATCATTACAATTTCAAACTTTTTGAATAATCTATCTCAGTTTATTTTCTAAACTGTAAATCACAACCGGGCTTATACCGCGTCTGTAGGGTTAAAATATACAGATTGCTTTACCTCTGTAGTAGATAAGGTGAAAACCCTTATTAAAACAGTGTGCTGCCTGTTTGCCGTGGGTTTGCGACGCGTGAATGGGAGAAGAGAATCCTGGCAATTGAGGAAAGCCCAGGGATCTCCAGCTTTTCAACACATTGCTTTGGTCTCGGATTCAGCTAGACGTGAGTCCAGTGCTAGGTCCGGCGCTGGATCAATCGGCTGGGTGGTTCATCTCTAGCAACCATCTTATTCTTTCTTCCTTCTTTCTATTTTAAAGTATCTTTTAGGTACATAACCGGGTTTAATTTTTTCTTCATTTATATCTTACTATTTGGTTTCAAGAGATACTGCTCATGGGCTAATCTTGGGGCATATGGACCAGCGTTAAGATGGCTTCTGGCCGGATGAACAACTGGAAAGTATGAACCGGAGTATAATAGATATGTAGCTTTAGCGTAGGAAATAGGAGAGCCATTTCCATATTACGTTCCCTTGTTGGGCTCCAAGGCGGGTGAAGCACATATTTATGGAACATTAAACAGCAGACTATGGATACTGAACTTAATACAACCATGGTCCCCCCCTTCAACCTGGGCTCAGGCCTAGGTTCGTCCCCCAACCCTGTACCCCTTTCCCAAAACACCTTCCCTCCTCTTTCCCAATCAGCTACAAACAAGAAACGACTACGACCGGATTCGGATGACGAGACAAACACTTTTTCATTTTTCAAACCTGTAGAAAATTTTCCAAAGTTTATAGTTATAAAATCAGAAAATCAAGAAAAACCAATTACAACATTATCTCCTTTTGTCATTGAAAAACAAATAGAAGCTACAATTGGTACTCCAAAATCAGTGAAAAAGCTCAAAAACCAAACTCTTTTAGTAGAAACAACTCGAAAAGCACAAACTGACAATCTTTTGAAAATGACTACTTTTTTCAATTTACCTGTCTCTGTTTCAGAACACAAAACCTTAAACACATGTAAAGGAATAATACGAGACAGAACATTAAAAGGAGAATCAGAAGAAAACATTTTAGAATACTTAAGGAGCCAAGATGTTATAGCTGTTAAGCGTTTTAAAATTCAGAAAGGACACAGCCAAATAGAAACAAATACACTATTATTGACTTTCAAGAAAATAGAAGTACCAAAATCTTTGAGAATTTTCTACAGGTTTGTACCAGTTGATGTATACATTCCAAATCCTCTGCGATGTTATAATTGTCAGAGGTTTGGACATCACGAAATGAACTGCCCAGAGGACATAGGATCTGTTTGTGAAAAATGTGGTATGGGAAACCATGACCATATCACAAGCAGATGTAAAAATGAAACAAAATGTGTGAACTGTGGACAAAATCATCTGTCAAAATCAACAGAATGTGAAGTTTGGAAAAAAGAAAAAGAGATAATGAAAATTAAAGTTACCAAAAATTTAACATATTTGGAAGCAAGGTCTCTCTATGAACATCAACCTGAAACTACCTTCTCAAAAATTGTTCAGTCAGCTCAAATAGCTAAACCAGTAACTAAAAGCAGTGCTACACAAGTTGATGAAAATGACAAAATTATAACAGCAAGTACAAAGATTATAGAACCTAGAATTAAAAAAGCAGTAAAACCACCCAATCAGCCTAAGCCATCAACATCTACTAATTCTCAAACACAGTCAAATAAAACAGACGAAAGAAGTAACAAACAAACAAAGCCAACAGCTCGTTCACAACATAGCAAGTCCCCAAGGGCAAAAGAAAAAGAAAAACCTGTCAAAATCACAAGGGTTCAGGAAGAACCCATTAAAACATTAAATAAATACGACAGTTTAGAGCAAATGGAAGAAGATCTTCCACCAAAAACATAAATCAATTAATGAAAGTTTCCCATCTTTTGTTATTATCACTTCTCTCCACTATTAAAACTGACATGGATTTTAAACATAAAATTATGCAATGGAATTGTCGAGGTCTAAAACCAAAATTTGATGAAATATCTCTTTTATTAACCCAACAAAAACCATCTGTCTTTTGTCATTAAGAAACCTTTTTAAAACCTGATGACACAATTACCCTTAAAGGTTTTAACATCTATAATTATATACATAATGACTGCCAAAGATCTTCAGGCGGTAGCTCTATTTTAGTTAAATCTTCTTGTCCTCAACGAAATATAAAGTTAACTACAGAACTGCAAGCAACTGCTGTTTCTGTTACGTTAGATAGAGAAGTAACAATATGTTCTATTTATATTCCACCTTCTTTTTCCTTAAAAACTGAACAACTAGATTCTTTATTAAAGCAACTCCCTTCTCCATATCTTCTCTTAGGTGACTTTAATGGTCATAATATTCTCTGGGGTAGTAAAGAAAATAATTCCAGAGGCGAACTCATTGAAAATTTCATTACAAGTAATGATACATGTCTTATGAATGACAAATCAAACACCTATATGCACTATCCAACAGGCTCTTTCTCTTCTATAGATCTTTCCTTATGTCATCCATCCCTTTTCCTTGACCTTAATTGGACCGTTTGTAAGGATCAACATCATAGTGCTCATTTTCCTATTATCATTGAAAGTAATACTTCCACAGCAGAAGATCATAATCCAAAATGGAAACTAAATAAAGCTAATTGGGAAGTATTTCAATCTTTATGCAATGACACAATTACTTCAGAACGTTTCAAAGACTCTTCAGACCCTTTGTCTGATTTCACCTCTTCCCTTATCAATATATCTTCTAAATGTATACCAAAGACCTCGACAAATCCAACAAAAAGCAAACCATGGTACAATGATGAATGTAAAGAAGCTATTAAAACGAGGAAAAAAGCTCTAAATAAGTTCAAAAAATATCCAACTAAGGACAATTTAAATGAAGTAAAAGTATTTAGAGCAAAGGCTCGCAGAACAATTAAGATATCGAAACGAAAGTCATGGCGTTCTTACGTTTCAAAAATTAATCACAAAACCCCTATAAAAAAAGTTTGGGATATGATAAGAAAAATATCTGGTAAGACGAAATCACCCAGCTACACCCATTTAAACCATCCCGTTGCGGAAACAAAGTCAACAAGTAAATTTGATATAGCTGAAACCTTAGGAGAAACATTTCTAAACAACTCATGTTCAAGAAATTACTCTGAAAAATTTCAAAAAGTTAAAGCAGAACAAGAAAAAATTAAACTTAATTTCAAGTCTGCAAATACAGAGGAATATAATAATCTTTTTAATTTTGATGAACTTTTGGATGCAATTAAACAATCACATGATTCTGCAACTGGACCGGATGAAATACATTATCAAATGCTTAAACATCTTCCAGAGAGACGCCGGGCCGCGTAGCGCAGTCGGTAACGTGTCTGGCTACAGATGCGTGTCTGACTGCAGATCCAGGGGTCGCGAGTTCGATCCCGGTCCGGCCCCATACTTTCGTGGAGATTGATCATGAAATGATTTCTACGGTCATTCTCCTCCTTCCGCTGATTCTTTCAAGAAGGGTTGTTGTCAGTTACAAGCGAAAGTATGTGCACGAATTACTGGTTAACCGCTTGTTCAAGCCTGCCCAGGAAAAAGTGTGATTAGGTGAACTGACCGTCCCGCAATGACTATAGCTGTTGACTTGGGACGTAAAGCAAACAAACAAACTAATCTTCCAGAGAGTTCCCTCCAAGCTCTGTTAGGTATATTTAATCATATATGGACTACTGGTGATTTTCCTGAAGACTGGCGATTAGCTACTGTAATACCTATACCCAAACCAGGGAAAGATCCTGCTGAGCCAACCAATTATAGACCTATAGCTCTTACAAGTTGTCTTTGTAAAACATTGGAAAGGATGATAAATAAAAGGTTGATTTGGTATTTAGAATCCAACAATCTTTTATCACGGTATCAGTCGGGTTTCCGAGCTGGCCGTAGTACAAATGATAATTTAATTAGATTGGAAACTTTCATACGTGATGCCTTTGTTAAAAAGGAACACGTTGTAGCTGTCTTTTTTGACTTGGAAAAAGCATATGATACCACATGGAGATATGGCATTATGAAAGATATTCATAAACTAGGATTAAGAGGTAGACTACCTACTTTTATTGAAAGCTTCCATGCTGATCGCGCAATGCAGGTGAGGGTGGGATCCACTCTTTCTGATTTATATGATCAGGAGCAGGGTGTCCCACAGGGTGGTGTATTATCTACAACTCTTTTTAATATTAAAATCAATGATATTGTTCAATGCCTAGATAATTTAACAGATTGCTCTCTCTATGTTGATGATTTTTGTATTTACTTTCGATCAAAAAGTATGCGAACAATTGAAAGGCATCTACAGCAAAACTTAAACAAGATAGAACATTGGGCCACTAACAATGGCTTTAAATTTTCCAAGTCAAAAACACAGTGTGTACATTTCTGTCAGTTGCGAAAGCAACATGATGATCCAGTTCTTACATTATACGGATCGCCTATTCCTGTAGTACAGGAATACAATTATCTTGGTTTGATATTTGACAAAAAGCTTAGTTTTATCCTGCATATTAAATACTTGAAGGCAAAGTGCCTTAAATCCTTGAACATATTGAAAGTTTTATCTCACACTACTTGGGGTGCAGATCGAACAACACTCTTACAATTATATCGATCTTTGATACGTTCAAAACTAGACTATGGATCCATTGTTTATGGATCGGCAAGAAAATCTTATTTAGCTATGCTTGACCCTATCCACCATCAAGGTCTTAGATTAGCCTTAGGAGCATTTAGAACATCACCTACTGCAAGTCTTTATGTTGAGGCAGATGAGCCATCTTTAAATACACGTAGAGAAAAACTTTCTTTACAATATGCTATTAGAATTGCTGAAAATAATTCAAATCCAGCTCATGATGTGACCTTTCAGCCAAAATACACAGATCTATATGAAAGCAAACCAAATTTTATTAAATCTTTTGGCGTCAGAACTTTACCAGTCCTGGAATCTGCAAACATAAATTTTAAAAACATAGATAAAACTTTTACACCAAATGTTCCAGCATGGTGTATAAATAAACCAAAACTTCTTTTCGATTTACACTCTCGTAAAAAATCAGAAACAAGTCCAATTATCATGAAATCTAATTTCCAGGAGCTACAATCACATTACATGGACTATAAGCACATTTATACAGATGGTTCAAAAGATGATATGAAAGTAGGATGTGCAGTAGTATCTGACGACTTC
Source organism: Loripinus fragilis (assembly GCA_964019695.1). Taxonomy (NCBI): domain Eukaryota; kingdom Metazoa; phylum Mollusca; class Bivalvia; order Lucinida; family Lucinidae; genus Loripinus; species Loripinus fragilis. The sequence continues at coordinate 30,359,728 of OZ026528.1, forward strand.
TTTGAAACTATGCGAATTCCAGATGGGTCCTCAATTTTTACAGCAGAAGCAAAAGCTATTGATTTAGCATTAGACCATATTGCCGATTGTGTAACTTCTAATAAATTTGTTATATTTTCAGACTCCCTTTCAGTTTTAAAATCTTTAGATCATACATCTTCAAAAAATCCCCAAATTCAAAAACTACTTGAAAAACATCATGATTTATCAGAAGTTAATGAAATAGTTTACTGTTGGATCCCTAGCCACATTGGCATTGCTGGCAATGAAAGTGTGGATCAAAAAGCAAAAGATTCATTGAATTTACACCCTACAGACTTTTCAATACCTTATGCAAATTTTAAATCTTTTATCAATAGGTACATTTTAAACAAATGGCAAATTTTATGGAATAACAGTGTTGGTAATAAACTCTTTGAGATTAAACCTGTCATTGGACAATCTCAACCAGTAGTACGAAATGTCAGACAAGAAGAAGTTGTCCTTGCTCGTTTACGTATTGGTCATACAAGGATTACACACTCATATCTTTTAAAACGAGAAGAGCCACCGTATTGCTTTGGATGTGATACACTCTTTACAGTCCGCCATTTTCTACTTGAATGTGGTGATTTTTCACATGTAAGAAACAAATATTTTCATGTTGATACAATCAAACAATTGTTTAATGATGTACCTATTGATAATATCTTCTTATTCTTAAAAGAGATTAATCTTTTTAACAAATTGTAGCTATTTTCCTTTGAACTATTTATTTTTTAACTTGCTTTCAGCATATCATTTCTTGTTTTGTAGGAGAAGAACATGTATAGTCATCTGATTAGCCTATGTAGTTGTCAGATATTGTACATGATCTTCGCTGTAAAATGGTTACTATTTTATCGTCTTAGATATACTCATATGTTTAATGTGTTAAATTGTTAATATTTTAGCTGATCTATTATAGTTTTAATGTTCAGAAATACCTCTCTTACCTAACCTTGATGACGCTAATGACCCAATAGGGTTGATGCGTCGTTAAACTCCAACTCATCATCATCATCTTTACCTCTGACTATCTGTGAGTCGTTAGCCTTTTTCTTTGTTTCATTATAAAGTGTTGGTTTGATTTGATTGTTTCTCCATGGTTATGCATTGCAGTGGTTGGGAAGCCTCCATGCGAGCTTAACATTTTTATGCTCCAACAACAGCAGAATCAAGGGTGAAGATTTTATTCCAGTGGAATGCATTTCGGTCCCTCGGTGGCTTGGGCTGCTGTCCGTTCTTAGGCGGTGGTTCTGTTGTTTTTATCAATTGTTTAATGTATTTCACATTGTGTGTGGGGATTATGTGTTCATCTTTGTTTTGTCTTGTATTACTTTGTGTCCATTCTACTTTTGCAATCGTCTTGAAGAGGAAGAGAACGCTATGCGCTTTGCTTTTGTTGTCTTACCAATGTCTTGTTAATGTAAATGTTCTGTGTCTCTTCCTCACGGTGCCGTGGGATGGCCAGGTCTGCAGTGTGTGATTGTAGTATCCCCTGACCATACTTACTTTTATCGCGTCCATGTCAATGTTGATCTGGCGTAGCTCAATGACGGCTCCGACTAGCCTAGCCACCTGAGCAGTCTCGCAATAACTGCTTCAACACAAAAACTTATACTCAGAGTGTTTGTTTTTTTGTTTCATTGGAGGTTTTATCCTTTTAGAACCGAAAACCCCTAAACGCGTACTTCAGCAAACAGCAAAGACCCAGATGTAATGTATCAGAAATCGTCATTTCATCAGGGTCTGCACTGTTTCTTAAGACAAAACCGATCTTCAGAGAAAGAGATATACATTATTTGGTAATTATTACCTGTAACCGCTTTAAATATATATTTAAGCATCCTGTCTTACTGTATCAAAATGTATGGAAATTCAATTGGTCTTCAAGGGGTTAAATAAATATATCATTGTCGCTGGTGTAGTGTATTATTGCGAATTCTCGAGCCATAGAAAAGCAACAACAAGAAAAGAAAGTACATCTTTTTCTATTTAGAAAGTATATAACGTTAAATGTATACAAGTGTGGGGCTTGATTGTATCGATTCCTGATCTTAGCCGCCTTTCTTACTTCAAAGTATACTGAGTAACGACATTTTGTCAGTGAGCATAAAAACTATAATCACATGACGTCGCATCTTGGAGTATTAACTGTCATGTCATCGTTACATAAATACAGGGATCACATATATTTTTTTCATACATTAACATTTGCCAGGTCCCGAGGAAGCTGTTTGAACACGAGACCATCAGGCTGAGTGTTCAAACATCTCCCGAGGCAATGAAACAAACATGTGTGATCATTATGCTGGCATATTTTACCGGATTTGAGCCAAAAGCAAACCGAAAACACAGCTTAAAATTTGAAATGCCAGTTTTACTTATACTGGTTTTCTCCAAACAAAATGACATCAGTGTTAAACTTTCGATCGTCATAACGTAACCCGTGCAAAACATGAACATTCATGTAAGATATATTCAATGAAATTATATCACACTCGAACTTCACCAGCTCGAAGTCTCTTCTACAATTTTGTAATTATCGTATGAATGGGCGGGTAGGAACTGTCTCCACACAGTCTCGTCAGAGCACTCATTACTAGATGATGGTGAGAAAAGAGAGTAAAAAATTTTCAACCACTGACCTAATCATTTTCTATAGTACTTGAAAAAAAATGGTGATGTTAGTTGCTGATAAATCACGTCACTGACGTTATGTCAATGTACGTATCTTGCACCTACAGAATTAGGGAAATAATCTAGAGGAATACTTCGGTGATTGAATGGATAGTTTTATACAGTGTTTCTATTTATGCAGGTAAAGTAGATATGGACCTGCATGATATTTTAGTATGGATCGAATTTATGCAAAACGCTTGTACTGAAGTAATATGGTGAGTGCTGGGGCTAGAAGTCTAATATATGGTCTGTGGATCTCTCTCTACGTTCACACTATGTGCATGTGAGAAGCGACGGCTCTGGTGAGACTGTGTGTATGCAAAGATTCATATGAATTTGTGCTGTTCGCAGATGCGGTAAGTACCAAAGTCTTGTGGGCTGGCCTATATAATTTCGAAACATGCGAGCTTGCCGCAAACAAACTTTCGTTTCGCGATTGGCCCATTTATCCACTAAGTGTAGTAGGGTGCAGTTCGATATGTTAACAGGGAAGGAACTTATACTTCAAATATTTTCAAACTCGGTTAAAATCACAATGTCTTCCGTCATGTTTGTTACATAACTCAATAGCCGGCTTTGCAAGACACATGAAGAGTGAAATATGCGTGACCTATTGCAGATATTGTGACCATATTAAACAACGTGAACCTCGTTTGTTCATGTTGTTTATTTCAATCAGTCTAATAACAATTTATTTGCCATCTAAATGACTACATTATAAAACACAAAACGTAATTTTCATACCACATTTGAGCTGTGACATGAGATTTCCAACAGCAAAGCCTCAGATCAGCCTGTGCCTACGCGTAGTAGCGTAGGCTGATCAGAGCCTTCGCTAGTCGCTTCAATATTCTACGACGAGTCTACACTCGTCAAAATGCCACATTGTTGGAAATCACATGTCACAGCTCATTTATCCGCAATACACGGCTTAAGAATGATTCCTACCATCACAGAATCAAGATTTTAGTATATTTATTTTTTTAAAGTAAAGACTTTATTTTTATGAAGGAGACTCAGTTGTGATCATAGTGACCATTTATTACCTGGTGAGCAGACTGTCAGATAACCTTCAGTACATTAATACATGTGAAACAAGTGTGACTCTGTCGTTATCCGACAGAGTCCCGTCACAGGGACTATTCCAGCTTTACAACATGTCAGAACATGTAGACTGGCATATTGTAATCACTTGACTTGACCTTATGTTCGAGTGTGAATAATATGAGAAAATGGAGAAAAGGCTTTTTCAGCTAAAATAAGCAGATGATTTGAAAGTCAAATTAACAGACAACGTTAATTAAATGCCGTGCTTGCCCCTACTTAGACGTTTTGCCATCAATAGCGTTGTTTTTGATAGCAGGTATCTCCACTTATTTTGAGAAAGTCCCTCAACTACATATTTAAAGTCAGTGTCAGGTGTAAGGGTAAGGTGTCAGTCTGTGGGTAAAAATGTCTATTATGACCAGGAGCAAGGTGTACCTCAAGGGGGCGTTCTGTCTACAACACTTTTTAACATCAAAATTAATGATATTATGAAATGTTTAGGTAATCTTACTGATTGCTCATTATATGTTGATGACTTCTGTATCTGTTATCGCTCAAAAAGCATGGCGACGATTGAACGTCAACTGCAACAAAATTTGAATAAGATTGAAAATTGGGCAACAAGCAATGGTTTTAAGTTTTCCAAATCTAAAACAAAGTGTGTACATTTCTGTCAGTTGCGCAAGCAACATGATGATCATGTTTTACATTTATATGGATCACGTATTCCAGCTGTTGAGGAATCTAAATTCCTTGGCATTTTATTTGATAGAAAACTCAGTTTTATACCCCATAATAAATGTTGAAAAGCTTTGAATCTTTTAAAAGTGCTCTCCCATACTTCTTGGGATGCAGACCGAACTACACTTCTCCAGCTTTATAGGTCACTAGTCCGATCAAAATTAGACTATGGCTGTATTATATATTGGCTCTGCACGAAAATCATATCTTCAAATCCTTGATCCTTTACATAACCAAGGACTTAGGTTAGCTTTAGGAGCTTTTAGAACTTCTCCTGTTGCTAGTCTCTATGTGGAAACAGATGAACCATCATTATACTCACGAAGAGAGAAACTCTCTATGCAATATGCTACAAGACTTCCTGCTTACCCATCAAATCCTGCTCATGAAATTACATTCCCACCAATATATGTTGATTTATATGAACAGAAACCTATAGCAATTAAATAATTTGGCATCAGACTTTCACCACTCTTATAATCTACCAAGATCAAACCACAAAATATTGAAAAACATTTTACACCAAATATTCCAGACTGGTGTATGAAACAACCTGAAATACTTTTTGATTTACATTCAAGGAAAAAATCTGAATCAAATCCACACATATTAAAAGATGATTTCAGACGACTGCAAAGTCGTTATAAGAATTATCAACAAGTTTATACTGATTGATCAAAAGAAGACTCAAAGGTTGGTTGTGCTGTTATATCAGACAACCATAGTAATATGCAACGTATACCACCGAAGCCAAAGCAGTCGATCTAGCTTTAGATTTCATTGGCACGTGTGATGCTAACAATAAATTTATTATATTTTCTGACTCCCTTCTGTATTGAAAGCAATGAGCCATACCAGTTCAAAGAATCCACAGATTCAGAAACTTTTAGAAAAATGTCATGAGCTTTTAGCTTATATAGAAATTGTTCTCTGTTGGATTCCTAGTCATATAGGCATTCTGGGGAATGAGATGGTAGACCAGCAAGCAAAAACATCGCTTTCATTAGAACCAACTTCTTTTAAGATTCCATTTTCTAATTTTAAGCCATCTATCAATAAATAAATCTTGGAAGAATGGCAAACTTAATGGAATAACAGCATTAGAAATAAATTCTTGACATTAAACCAACTATTGGTGAATATAAATCAGTTGTTCTAAACATTAGAAAAGAAGTCATTTTAGCTCGACTCCGCTTAGGTCATACAAGAGTCACTCATTCGTACTTACTACAAGGTGAAGAGCAGCCACAATGTGTTGGGTGTGGCGCACCAATCACTGTACATCACTTCCTTTTGGTGTGTGGCGACTTTGCACGAGTAAGAAATAATTGATTCCCTGTTGATAACATGAAAGAATTATTTCAAGACATATATATTGATAGTATTATGACATTTTTAAGACAAATAAATCTTTTTAACAAAACCTGAATGCTATTTTAAAATCATGTTTTGTTTTACATTTGTATCAGACCATAATACAGGTTTTTTAATGTTGTCCTCTGTTCAGTTAGAGAACATGTACAGTTGTCTGAATAGCTCTTTTAAACTGTCAGATATTGTACGTGGTCTCTCCTGTAAACAATCGTATGGGAGCGCAGTGGCTCAGTGGTAGAATGCTTGACTCGAGACCGAAGGGCCGCGGGTTCGAGCCTCACCGGCGTCACTGCGTTGTGTCCTTGAGCAAGAACATTAATCCTAGCTTAGCACTGGTTCAACCCAGGAAGACCCGTCCCTTTATAACTGAAAGATTGTTGATGGGACGTAAAGAATCAAATCAAACAAATAAACAATCGTATAGCAATTAATTATCATTATACAAACTCATCATCATCATTCTTTTTATTTTTTCTTATAAATTTTTACTTTCTTCATCCTCATCATGTTTAGTTTAATACCGTCTGACGCTAATGACCCACAAGGGTTGATGCGTCGTTCAGCACTAAACAAACAAACAAAGAGTGATACCCCTGATAACAGTTTAAAATAATTTCTATACACAGTTTGGCTTGCTAAACTAAAGGTCATCATCGGGAAAGCTTTAACGGGCCTTGTCACCTCTAATCTTACATGCCGAAGGCATGGTGCAAGATTTTGTGAATAAACACATCTTAATCATACTCTTTTGGTACATTCTTTTATGTTATGCTCTTGATTTGCTTATGTAGGGACCTCATACTATCAACGAAACATTTATAGTGTTTACAGAAAGGTTCTCAGATGTACTGTATTCCCATAGAGCTTAGGCTATTTGTGTGTTGGCAGTACTTGTAACCGATCAAATCTTTAAGATATTTTGCTGGTAAATTGTGTCCAGGTTTCTTTTCGATAGTTTTAACTCAGTCGATTGGCTTGAATCTTGTGGATTGTAACTCATCTTACAGTTGTTGGTTTAGTGTTCACAGTTTGTATAGTTCTTTGTTTATTTGCTTTCACAATTGATATTGGCAGATACATTGTCATATATTCAATCAGATGCAAAAAAAAAACTGTCGCATGCATTCATATATCTGTACTGGCAGATTGCTGTACAAATATTACACTCGATATCACTCATGTTTGACAAGCTGGCAAAACATCAAATACTTTTCACATACTGTTGATTTTCAATCATTTGCTTCTTGTTTAGTTCTTCAATTTTGTTCATGAGGCTATTAAGCTTCCTCTAGAGAACGTGTATTCTTGGTGACTATATTGAGGCATGACAAAACTAGATTTAAGTCATTAAGGCCCTCACAGGCATAATAATCAAAGTATTAATGCATCGGACATCATGACCTTGTCTGTGTCTGCCCTGATTGAAAAAGTGTTAAAGGCGTCTCTCATTGAGGTAAACGGTTAACGTAGCTCTGCTTTACATACTTCAGCATATTCTTTTTGTTGCAAAGAAAAATATTTTCAATTAATCCTATAAACTACTGCATATTAAAATCGACACACGATACAGACAAATCGAAGTGGCACAACACAAACTATACACTAGTTTTGTGACATGCCATGCAGTCTGTAAATTTTGGGAATGGCCACTCATGCTCCTCGTGTGCTTTCATACGCATTTCTAACGACATTTATCTTAAGTGAACGTCATCATAGAGAATTATTCTATCTTAAAAAGGCATTGACCGATATTTTTTTTCAATCAAAGCGCTCAATTGGTCGATTTTTTGTTCACAGGTGATTTGTAATTCTCGCAAGCAATAGTGATTTGCGGACAAAAAAATAATTTACGATAGAAAACGACATCTTTTCGTGCCCAAAGCTTTCAATAAGGAAAACAAGAATAAATAAAACACGCTGACCAAGTTGATATGTCTAAAACCTTATTACACAGATTACAAAACACACACCGTCATCAAGGTCATAGAAAACACAAGGATTTGTCCACCATACAGATCAACACAAAGGGTCACATGTATTTTCGCTTCCACCCAGTGGTTAGGCACCAGACAAACAAACAAAATGCGAATTGGTATCTAAAATGCGCAACATTCACAAATAATAACTACACCAAATTCCATCTCTCCCATATATTTAAATCCACACAGCAGATCAGTGAAGCAAACTCAAAGGTTTAGATAGAATTAGAGCGTAAAATTTTAAACATACTGATCCATCAGTTTTAACATGTTTTGGTGCTCAAAAGAAGCGTCTTATTGAGACGGTTATTTTGAGTACCAACAGCATATGTTTTGGTTGAGAAATTAAAAAAATATATTGGTTGCGCTCTATAAACTTTAAGGAGGCATTGTAATTCTGGGCCAGGTCTTAAACCTGGCCCAGAATTACAATGCCTCCTTAAAGTTAAGAAAAACTTAAGTTAAATATTGATATTTCAACATGCTATATTGAATGCTAAATAAATTGACAGGATCGGTGCAGTACTTGTGGTCAAAGATATCTTTGTGAGCTACAGAAAAATGAAACTATTTTGTTTTTAATCAGTTTGAAACGTTATATTTGGCATCCTGAACAATCAATACTTTACTTAAGTCTTCCTTAACTTAAAGGAAACATTGTTATTCCGGGCCCTGATACTTAAACATATAAAAGGCCAATATCAGATAAAACAAAATAAAACTGCAAAATCTATGTTAAAGGAAGCAAATATACCCGACAAAAAAAGAAACGCACCACTACAATTTTCCCCATTAAGATCTCCTTTTAATACGAAAATATTAATTGTCATGAAATCATCATTTCTGATCAAATCTTACTAAAACTTAAGTTTGACTTAGATGAGTATCTGTACGTTCGTATGTGTAGGCACAGAACACATCAAGGCGAATGGTAATTGAGTTTTGGAAGCATTAATTCAACGCTACTGTCTGCATGGAATTCCAAGTATGTTTTACATTTGCAAAGTATGAAAACGATATGTTGTTGTTATGTGAGACAACCAGTGTGCTTATTGATGCTTTTTTGTAATTCCAAAATCCATTTTCATCAGTTAGGACCGTTTAAATTGATTGAAACAATGTTGAAATCTTTAAATGTTTTGTACGGTTTATCTCGAGTGTGGAATCATTATCCAAAGGGTAGTCACAATAAATGGGGTACCTAGCGTTCAATTATCGCGTATGGTAAATTTAAAGATAGAATTTGCAAAGAATAAGTGTCTGGGTACGATTTGGTCTACTGAGATGATTCCAATTGTTTGAACTTATCCAGCAAGAGAGCATTATAAAAACGCTTATTTCCTGTGACTTTACAATTTGGCCCCCACTTTGTTCATGACCAATTTTCTTCAGCACACTTTCGATGCCAGATTGTAAAAGACGTGTGACGCAACATTACGTGACAAACCTTTGCACTGATATAAACTAAACTGGTCTACCACTTGTGATCTTCCTGAGAGTTGAACAGTTCTAAGTGGTGCGTTTCTTTATTTGTCGGGTATATATGTAGAAACTCTTGAAGAATGATGTTGGAAAAAATGGCACTTCAAGTTTAAATCCTAAAACGACAGGGCATTTTTAAAGAAAAAAAAAAATAAGGCTAGGTGAGCCATTTTGAAAAATTAACGTTGGCGTAAAGCATTTTTGAGGGTGGTGGGGGTGAGCACAGAATCTAAGCCTTTGTGGAGTGAGCACATTTCTCAACAATTCTTCATCCTGCACAACACGCTTATTTAAAAAAAAAGCGAGCATCCATTTACAAACTGTAAGGTTAAAATAATTGCATACGCGGATCCAGATTGTTGCGTCAAGGGTAGGGGACCAGGTGTTTCGCTGTCGGACGGAAGAATGCTGGTTGGGCAGCTTTTCATTTTTTTATTTATTTTTTTTTTGGGGGGGGGGGAGGAAGAAGGTGGTCAATATCTGCCTTCATCCCCATGATCTGCCAAGACGCGTGCGTGTGTTTGTGTATGTAGGGTGTCCGGAACCCCATTCCCCTCCTCTTGATCCGCATATATTGGACACATGTGATTGTACTACTATGTCACATGCTAGGGTTGTCGTCTATAAGCGTGAAATTCTTGGGGCTGCTGTACATTCATGCGCGCTTGCAGAGGAGGGAGGGGTGCGGACCGCCTGGGAAATCACAATACTATAGGGTTCCTTAGCAATACTGGTCCGGAGCCCACGAAAACTCGCAAAGCTACGAAGTCAGCATTCAATGTAGGGCCACAATCGGCCGGCCAGCGTATAACGGAACTTCAGACATACCCTCCTACAAGTATCAGCTTTCACAAAAAATGGTCTACGCAAAGCTTATACAAATTGTTATTGTCTTGAGCAAGGGCAACGTTGGTTTATGACAGACAGACATACATACATTCATCATTGCAAACAGACTGGCCAGGACCTCTGAGAACCGAAACTACACTGATGGTCCTAAATAAAGCTATATTACAATGGCCTTTATAGTGCCTTGCAAAGTTCTTTTTAGGACGAATGCGCCCCATACAGGGCACAGCTTTTTTGCTGGCGTCGAAGTTGCCGTTTGTACATGTGAAGACTAACTCTCTTCCACCAGCGGTGGCAAGACTGCCGGAGGAGCAAGCGGCTAATCAAAACCTGGCGTTACCGCCGCATCACTTTCCAATGCTTCCAAGGAACTGGCCACATTCGACATTTCGTGGAAGCTCATCTCTGCAGTTGGTTCCTCAAATTCATTCTCCATCTCTGAAAATCTAAAAACAAGAAATTCCTTTAAAAATGTGTGGGTGTTTTGAAAATGCAACTGACGGGGATTTGGCGAAGCTCGATATAATATATGCTCCTAAAATTAAGCCTAGTAACAAAACCGCTGGACAACTGATTGGCACCTTTTTATGAGACACAGCAAAATACTGAATACCCAGATCAGACGCTACAGGGACTCCTTCTTGAGAAGGGGAGAGAGAATGGTAGAGTGGGATAGAACACTACAATGCCGGGAGGAACATTTCAGTAAGATCATTTTGAATTCAGATCAGTGGTTTAGGAGATGTCCTTTAAATTATTTCTTATCTAGAGCCCTGACAGCGCTTATGCGAGTGAAACCATTGGTGCAATTTTGGTATATGACATTATGAGGAAGGAGCATTTTTAAACTTATTTTAAATTTGGACCAGTGGTTTAGGATAAGATTCGCTCTAAGAAAAAAATTACAGATGGACGACGCACAAAGACCCGATCAAAAAAGCTCACATTGAGCCTTGTGAGCTAAAAAGAAACAAAATGCCGCTCATCATCCCTTAAACGTAAATGGACTTATCTAAATAATAAAAAGTAGGAAATTCGCTTCAGCTTAAATGGGCTAATTGTATTCTATGATACATCTTGTATTCTATGAAGGGCAGAGCATACAGTGCAATTGTGGTACATTGGGAGTGTGTAGACGCCGACAATTAATCTATCCTCAATTAAATGAACCATTGCATAATACTAAAGATTCACTTCCTTTAGATTTGTTGTGTTGACAGAATCGATTATCAAACTCGGCCACTGTAGTAAAACAGGCACAACTCAATGGGAATCGTAAGTTTACATCAAACGGTAAATATGTTGTCAAGACGGACATTTTCATGAAAACAAATTTAGCGCAAACTTGAACAAATCAGTCAAGAAATAAGCTCTCATGATAAGTGATCATTAGTACACTATTAGTAACCCCCCCCCCCCCAATTTTATCCCTGTACATGTTGGTTTTTCAATGGGAGGCACTCTGGTCCCGCGCGTGAAGATATACCTTGAACATAACAATTTTTAAGACCAAGCTTTTTTAGTAAAAGCGTATACTTGTTCTGTTAAAATATACTTTGCTACTATGCTGGTCAACCAAATGTAGGAATACTGGGCAACATGTAAAAATCAAGGGTGCAAAATTACATTGAGAAAGAGCTAAAAATGTAATAGAAACATATAAAACTTATCAAAATAGATCTACTTCACTGGTGTTCGAAGCTGTCTTAGTGAAGAAACTCTGTTCTGACGTCACTGTGATGAAAATATTCCAATAGCTCCATGGCACGAGAAAATGTTAGTTTCACGCGGTATTATATTTAAAGTAATTATGGGGGGCAAATTGACGTGTACACCAAAAAGCACGTGCGTACAACTCGGCCAGCGTTGGACAGAGTGCTCTACAAGGACCCTTGCATCTGCTGGTTCAAATTGTAGAATTGTAGCGATACCACCAAAAATCCTAAAATAACCCCAAAAGAAGCCCAATTTTACTTTACATCCCCCCCCCCCCCCCGCCCACACACACACACATACCTGCGCATGCGCAATACACAAAGGATCGGTATTTGGAAAATGCTTCCACCCAGTAATCACACTCAAACACACAAAATTTGCCCCCTTATCCCCCCACAAAAATATATCAGACCCCCCTACGCCCTACCCCTCCCCCCTCTGCGTGCTGTACCATAACATAGGCTCGTCTGATCAATGGCGTGTCCAGGGGGATTCAGAGGGTTCGCTTTGAACCCAAGTTTTTTCATTTTCATGAAGAATTTTCAGAAAATTTTTCAGGTAAAGTTAACAAATCGCCCCCCCCCCCCCTCCTCCGCTATGAACCCCTATCAAGAAATCCTGGATCCGCACTTGCTGATCTGCCCAGCAAGCACACATCGCTGACTCAACATAGAATCAACATTGATTCAACCCCATGACGTTGAATCAACATTGAATCAATGTTGAGTCAAGGTTATGTGCCTGCTGGGTCGTCACCGGAATATACTCAGCAAGTCAACAGGAAACGGGATAATATTACGGTATGAATTGGTATATTTATAGAGGCTTTGCAGCATACATCAGGCACAAACCAAGAAAAGGGTCATTCAGCGTCTCTATTTTCGCATGCTCAGCCCGAACAAGCAGGTTTAGATAAACAATTTTTGGAGAGTAAAATATTATCTACCTGTTTAAACATATGTTGGTGCTCTAAATAGCTTCCTCATTGAGACGGTTCTTTTGAGTACCCGCAACAAATAATTCAATCGAGAAATAAGAAAATTAATTTTATGCTACGCACTCTTAACAAAATGTCTGAATACTGGTCACATAGGCAGAATTTTCTGTTTGTTTGTTTGATTTGATTCAACACTTTTTCAGTTATGTCCGAACGGGTCTTCTTAGGTTGAACCTCTACTAATTAAGGATTAATGTGACCCGCTCAAGGACGCAACGCCAGTGAGGCTCTTACTCGCAGCCCTTCAGTCTTCAGACATCACTCTACCACTGAGCCATTGCGCTCTCGGAAATTTTCGATGACAATGTGCAGATGCACACACGTCTAAACATTTGCTGTACTTATATGGACACGTCTTTTTGTCCAGCCCTTTTTTGTTACATCAACAATAATTCTCCAAATGCTAAAATATCGTTTCTCTACTCTGCCATGTAATACAAAATTTGTTTGGAAGCGAAAGAATAGTACCTTCTCTTATTGTAAACTCCAAAGCTTGTATTTTGTGTGAGCATGAAATAGTGAAAACACAAAAATAAATGGCGATTGTGGACATTTCAGGTGGCATTTTGAGAATAGGGTTTAAATTCACGTCCATGCAAACTTAATATGAAGACTTAGGAAATACAACAAGCGTTTATTGTCTTTCTAAAAGACTACTCTTTCAGGTTGAAACGTAAAAATATCAATAATTACATAATTTTGTAAATAAAATCAATTTCAAAAAAGGACCTCGGACAGTTTCCTATTCAATCTGCCCAAATTTTGACAGCCTGTGGCTAGGATAATGCATAACTGAAAACTATAGTTTTGTGCTAAAATCAAACCCTTACTTTAGTGCACCTATCAAAATAAAAATATTTTGAAAATATTGCATAATTATGCCAGGACTCTAGGGTTTAGGGGGTGGGGGTATTTTTTGTGACCAAATTTTATTTCACAGAAAGTCAAAGTTTCGTCGAGTATTCACCTATATACATGTATGTATTATGTTTGCGGCATAAAACTTGAGACGAAAATGATGCTTTTGCATAAATTCGGGTTGAGAAGATTTCATTGTTTTATCTAAAGAAGTGCGCTGTCAATTACTTTTGACTATTACCTGTAATGTTTCAAGGTCAACCAATTCACTTGTCCACTGAGGTGTATCATATCTGCATACTGTATAAATCATAGTCTAGATAAAACAGTTTTTGAGCGTAAAATCGTTAATATTTTCTAACACATCAGGTTTAACCTATAATTTGGTGCTTAAAAGAACCGTCTCATTGAGACGGTTCTTTTGAGTACCCACAACATATGTTTTGGTTAAGAAATGAGACAATTAATTACTTTGTAAGCACTCATAACTAAAGCCCTGATACATGCCATTGCAAATTGATATTTACCTACAGGTTTTTACAAATAAGTTTCTTATAAGTTTTTATAATAAAGTGTTTTTGAGCATTTCGACAGTGTTCCCCCACCCCCCCCCCCCCCCCGTGACCAATCATGCTGTGTTTATAAGATGTGTGAAATGTAAAACTACAACAGTATGCAAAAGGATTAGTTTGGTCACGGGGGGGGGGGGAAGCACTTCAGTAAAACTTTTTCTTTTTTCTATATGTTGAATAGCAAAAACAGAGTTTTCAACCCATATTTTTCAATTTGTACTTGTCCAGTGAGAAAACGACTTTTGTGGATAAGACGAGGGTTGAACCTACTATCTTTTTCATAGAAAAAATATCACTTTCTTTGAAACTTTTCTCTGGTCATTTTTATGGGCAATCCTTTATTAAGACTGTCCGAAGTCCTTGTTTGCTGATGTAACAATACGTGTCCAACCATGTTACGTCTTGTCTAAATGTACTTAAACTCAATATATTGACAGTAAGAAGAGTGCTTCCAATTGGAATACGAATATTAACGAGTTGGGAACAATGCGGGGACCAATCAGTATGCTTTAAACATTGAACACAGAGCTGGGGTATTTATAGTGTCCAGTATGTTATGGCAGCAACTTTTGAGTAAATGTATAAATAAATGTACCTAAGCACTTTAGAAGAAAAAATTTGGCGCGCTTATTGTCACGTGGGTATAAGCAACTGAAATATATTGTACGCATCAAAAGTGGCTGTGTTGTTGAAGGTTGAAGGGGGGCTGAAAATACCCCAGTGTTATTTTAACATGAAGTTACGTCTTGTCCAGAGAAAAACTGTCTGGTTGTTCATTTAAGTGAAGCTAAAACATGCAAAAGAACTGACATATAAAGTGTTGCATCTCTGTACATGTTGTTCATGCACAGAAAAAAATATTTAGCGGAGAATGCTTATCAAAACGAGACTAATATTAAATGATGTAACTGGGACAATATCTTCTTGTGTCTCCGTTACAGCCAGATTTATAAAGGAGAATATTCAATAGAGATCTACTTCATATATGAGGATTTGATGCTGAAACCTGCGAAAATGCTGTTATTCAATCCACTGATGGTCTTTTCAGGTATGTATGTTTACAGTTACTTTCAATAAAGCCAAATATATTGAGCATAAGAAAGACGCAATTAAAAGGTATCCTGTTACATCTCTAACGCATTTTATGACAATAACTCCATTATATCTTTGAAACTCTTCTGTAAAAAAGGAATTCTGAAACTGAGCTAGTCATAGTATAGTTTTGTTATTTTGTAGTTGGAGTTCTATTCAAATACACAATTTCAGCAAAGATGTAATGAAGACTCCATGATTCGTTTCCAGTTACATCACAAATGCTTAAGTTCACCCTTTAGTTTTGTGGTAATAAATATGTATTGTCTAACTATCAAATATAACAAGAGAATGATTCCTAATAACAGTAGTTAACAAAACAGGAAAAAGTGAAATATTTTGTAAAATAAAACATATAGCAAGAAGATGTAATGAAGACTCCATAATTTATTGTCCAGTTACACCGCAAGTGTTCATTTACACCTTAGTGTTGTTTAAACAAACATTTATTGTCTAGCAGTTAAATAAAATACAACAAGATAATAATTTCTAAAATCAGTAGTTCAAAAAATGGAAAAAGGGGGATTATTTTGTTTATAAGCCATTTTAGCGTGTCATCAAGAGTTACATCACTAACTTACATAAATATGAAATTGTATATAACTTCAAAATTACTGAAAGTTTTTTCTTCTTCTTCGGGATTTTGTTGGCCATTGACTAAAGCTTGACGCTGCACTAGAAAT
Organism: Loripinus fragilis; assembly: GCA_964019695.1. Lineage (NCBI taxonomy): Eukaryota > Metazoa > Mollusca > Bivalvia > Lucinida > Lucinidae > Loripinus > Loripinus fragilis. The sequence continues at coordinate 30,375,821 of OZ026528.1, forward strand.
TATACGCTGCAATACTCTTTTATTTTTTGGCAAAAGTTGGACATTAGGTGATAAATGATGTAACAAAAAAGGGCTGGACAAAAAAAAACGTGTCCATATACAATAACTGCCGTTTTTCGCTTCACATTTAACATGCAAAAGTGAGCATGGTCAGGATATACCACAATCGCACAATGCAGACTAACCCACAGCTACACGAGGAAGAGCCGCAGAACACAGTCACATGACATAGGGAAGACAATTAAACCAAAGCAACATGCTCTCTCTTCCTTGTCAATATATTTGTAAAACTAGAAAACACATGAAGTAATACATAACTGATTATGCATATTAATAGTTCCTTACAAGCTGTAGTCCAATATGTTAATTCAAACAGTTCATACCAATCACAGTGGCGGCTCAGATTGGTACAGCGTTGGACTGGGGATCGAATGGTAGCTAGTCGTCAGGGACAGTGAGCTATATCCTTGAGCCAGATACTATAACCGCTGTTTAGTGCTAGTTCAATCCAGGAAGACAGGAAATGGTCCCAGTATGACTCAAAAAACTGTTGACAGGGTCCTAAAACATGACCACAAACTAAATGACGTAGAAAGTTAGATTTTTCGGTGTTAACTGTTAATTTTCCAGCAAAGAAATCTGTTTACATTCTCGTTGAATCGTCGACATCCGTATCCAGTAAACGGCGACAACGGTACCAAGCAAATTTATTGTTAATCGACAGCAGTATCACAAAAAATTTTAAAAAAAAAGTACCACAGAGGCATATAACAACATGCACATTCACAGATTAAAGGTAATCATGTATGTTTATGATATATCTGCATCATATCGCCTCGATTTGCCAATTTTCTTGGGAATACTGATTGTATTTAGTTTTTGATGAATATCCGTAAAAGTACACCCAGCGTTAAAAAAAGCTAATAGCCAGGCCTGCAAAACATTTAAAATAAAAGCAAGCTGTCCAAGAAACGGTTTAAACACCAAAAATGTAGGAACACCCACTAAATCAGCACACTTACCGTCGCATTTGATTGTTTGTTTATCTGTCGACAGCCGTACCGACCGGTCGCAAGCCCTGCTCCTCGGTCGATAGCAGCTTTACGCTGTCCCGGTCGCCAGCGAAATTGGTATTACCCCCGTGAGAATGCTCCCTTAGCATTCTGCAATACTTTTGACCTGCATTAATCAATAATTGGTCTTGAAAACCAATTTTCTGTCTTTTTGAGAGTGGCCGTTTTACACAGGTTTTACTGCATCTATTTCTTGTTCTTAAGAACATGCGAAATCTTGACAATTAGTTAAGATGTTTTGGAAATTTTGATTACACAAAATCTGCTAAAATGCCCGAAGGACCCTTTTATCAGATCCGCGCTCATTTACATTTGGGATATAGCAAATATTTGAAGTTTTCATCTCCACAAAAAAAATAATTTGTACAATAGTCAAATTGCTTCTTACATGTGATACAATCAAAGGCGCAAATAGTTCTGATAAAATTAAGTGATACGTATAATGTATGTTGCTATGGCAACAGCTGTGCATTTGAACTATACATTACCTTTAAGACAAGGTACCTCATTTCAAATACTTTTGTAAACACGGAATGGGCGTATGTGGGCTATTTGTGCAGTCTATGCAATTGCATACACATCAAATTTACAGAAGCATGGAGCATTCTTGAAATATTGCTCCTAGCGCACTCTCGCGAGACCTGACGATACCTCATCTAGATCTCTCGCATTTCGCCCTTTGCATTATTGGTAACTAGCGACATTTGGCTAGTCCCGTTCAATTCTCGCACTCCTGTAGTGACAGATAGTTTTGTTAAAAATAGCAAAAAGTTAAATTTTTGACAGTTAATCATTTCTCTTTTAGTCAATATTTTCTGAATGTAAAGCCCTGAGTCATGCAAGCATTGATCGCATAATATATTTTTAATAAAAAGGCGGTTCAATCCCTGTGTGCACCGAGCGACAGGCTAGTATGTGCTAGCGTGCTTCCTGTTTGCGACAATATCTCCTTGCGTCTTTGTTTTAGCGTCATATGTTAACACAATGGTGTTGACGTCAGAACGTCAATTACAACGTTAAGTGACGTCATGTTTAAAACGCATCATCTATACGAGTTCAAACGCTTATATCTTTGTTATTTGTAAAGATAATCTCTTCAAATTTTCTGTAATTGTTCACAATTTCTCTGTAAATATCTCACTTTTGATTTTTACGAGGGACGTTTTTTATGTTCGTAGAAAGAACGGCGAAAGTAAATGCATACATCATGGATATATTTGAAAAGATTGAGCTTTAATCGATACATGCAACCTAAAATTATTTCAAAATGCATTACTTTAATGACTTCTAAGAGGCAAAGACATACCTTTATTTCGCACGCTGGAAATATGGTAGAAATATGACATTTACGGACTAAGTCTCTCACAGAACGTTAGAAACAATTGCATGAAAATGGGTCCATAGCCATACACAGCTTCTGAAAATATGGCTGCAGATCAAGGACACCACGAGCTACAATATTATATAAACATTATAGCAAATGCGCAGCAATTATTGGATATGGAAGATTTGTTTGGAACCTCAGCAAATTGAACACTAGGCATATAAACTTTTATTGTAAAAAGTTGACACAAGTGGAAGTTGGATACGGGCTTTTGAATGTGGCTTAATATGTTAACTGTAAAGTAGTATTATATTTTTTTCTTGTTCATATAGTAGATGGAAGTGTTATGGTAACTTTCACCCCAAAACAAGGTAAATACTTTTGTTTTATTAGGATGATTTGCAAAATAAATAGCCTAGGGGTGCTAATATACCTTATTTTGTATATAATTGACGTCATGGAGCGTTACTATTTTTAGAAAATACATTTAAACTTTTTTTGTGCCTCTTAACAGGTTTTGAAATAACTGCAATAAGAAAATTATGCAGATCCGATTGTTATTGTGTTTTCTACGCGGGGTTGATTTACCCCACCCACTTTTTATAACATGGGGGTATGCCAATACCGGAATTTGCCAGTTACACGCTTAAATGGATACAACAATATAACTACTGACGAATGATTGAGTATAATTATCATATGCTGTGCAAAACCAGAAGAAATTTAAAAATTTGTTCACAATCGTAATTTTAACAGATATGATAACTAGCACTTGACTGTGACTATTTTGGTATATTGATGGATGTTTTAAAATTATTATAGAGTAGCAAACAACATGCTTAAAGTTTTGCTGCACTTGTCTACGATTAGCGTTTGAATAATTAATTTTGAAAAATGCTTAAATCACCATGGCGAATGGAACTTAACAGCTACTAATTTCCTAATGGCTGCGTGGTTAAAATGACACGGATTTCGGCCAGTGTCCTTTTTGCGCCCTATTCAAAGCTATATATCTTGATGTATCGATAGAATGTTCATTTAAGGTTTTAAAAAGTCAGCAGATGGTTTTACATGCTAACTTGCAAAGTGAAATGGTTCTAACCATATACATCATTTTATTAGGGGTAATCATATTCAACAGCTTATAACTTAAAGTATTTATGTGCATTTATTCACAATCTGATGAGAGTCAAGAAGCAACATTTTTGACAATTGGCAAAATTTTCCAGCAAGAAAAGGTTTGGCTTCAGAAATAGTTAGAGCTACCCTTCCACAACATTTCTAGGCACGTCGTACAGTCAAATTGAGGTTGCAGTTTTTCAGGAGGAGTCGTTTTGTTCACCTACCCCATTTTTACTATAAAAAAACAGGAGTCGTATTTCGCTTTATTGTTGATAAAATCACCTATTCATTATTTTAAGCCTCAAGAACTCAAGGTACATACATGAAATTACACACGAATATTAACTATTTGAAGACACAGAACGGAACAGCAATGACTCTAGTATTTACAATTTTGAGTTGTGTCCCTTTGATCTCCGTAAGAAGCAGTTCCTAAGACGGATTTACATTCGCTTTAAAAATTGTTTTGGATCTCTCTCTCTCTCTCTCTCTCTCTCTCTCTCTCTCTCTCTCTCTCTCTCTCTCTCTCTCTCTCTCTCTCTCTCTCTGCGTGCGTGTGTGTGTGAGAGGGAGAGGGAGATATATATGTAGTCATCCAGTCAATTGCAACGCAAGTCATGCTATAAATAGAATCTTCACATGTGACTAGCTATTACCAATTCTGTTATTGACGTCTGTGAAGATTAAGTACCAATACTTCACACCTGTGATAATTTGGTACCAATTTTTCACATGTGTGAATATTTGGTACCGATATTTCACATGTGTGAGGATTTGGTACCGATTCCTCACATTTGTGAAAATTATGTACCAATTCTTCACGGTAGCGATTCTTCACATTTGTGAAATTTGAGTACCAATTCTTCACATCTGAGAAAAATCGAACCAGTTCTTTACAAATAGGACGAATACGTACCGATTTTTCACAGGTTAAGAATATAAAAATGTGAAATTTGAGCACAGATTTTAGACCACTAAAATTATCGAAATTGGCCATACGCAAATTTCACATTTGCCGAAATTGACGTTTTGGGACCAATTCTTCACACGATGTGATATTTGCATCCCACTCTCGTATTTGTATAGACCTACATGTAAAATAGTCAATTTCACTGATACAGTCGATTTTACTGATTTTTCGGTACTGTGTAGTAGATAAGCTTTACATGATTGTGTCGTCTGTTGATGACCTTAACAAACATTTTGACACGCTGATCGTATTCCTGACTGAAGATTTTTTCGAAAACGTTGATTTTAAAATAAAATCAGACAAAATAATAATAAAAAAAACGTTATCGGTACAATCCTGATCTAAATCTTTCATCTGGTCCTTGTTTTGTCGCTGAGGAAGAGAGAGCTAGTTGTTTTACTATAATTTGGCCTCGTCGCGAGAAAACCTGTCTTCAAAGGTTTGCGAACAACAAAGACGCAGACCAGCCTGCGCAGTCTGATCAGCGCCTTTGTTATTCGCGTTTTGAAACGTAACCTATCTAAGCTTGCTATAAGCGAAATTTTAAATTTCTACCTAGTCTGTGTAGCTAATTAGACTGGTTTGAATCTCGCTTTGTCGGAAACCCCGAAGACAGGTTTTCTCGCGACGAGTCCCATTGCCTTTTGATGTCATGTGACTGTTAAAGTTCTGTTTCTCTTCCTCGCGGTGCCATGGGCTGGTCTGCAGCTTTCGATTGTGGCATTCCCTGGTCATACTCACATAAGTTTTGTGTCGACTGTTTTTGGATTTGCCCATCGTGGTTCAACTGTCAGTTTGCTGCCATATGAATGCCTGTGTCTTCCTCGCGGTGCCACGGGTTGGTCTACAGCGTTAGATGGTGGCATTTCTTAGTCGTACTCACATAAGTTTTGTATCTGCAGTTTTTAGCTGTGCCCATCGTGGTTTAACTGTCAGCTTGCTACCATTTGAATGCGTGTGTCTTCCTCGCGGTGCCGCGGGTTGGTCTACAGCGTTAGATGGTGGCATTTCTTGGTCGTACTCACATAAGCTTTGTGTCTGCAGTATTTTGCTGTGCCCACCGTGGTTCAACTGTCAGCTTGCTGCCATATGAATGCGTGTGTCTTCCTCGCGGTGCCACGGGTTGGTCTGCAATGTTTGAATGTGGCATTTCCTGGTCGTACTCACATAAGTTTTGTGTTTGCAGTTTTTAGCTGTGCCCATCGCAGTTCAACTGTCAGCTTGCTGCCATATGAATGCATGTGTCTTCCTCATGGTGCCGACGGTTGTACCGTGCTTGTGGCATCTCACTGTCGTATGTTTTAGTTTTTGGAGCCAGCACATTGGTACTACAGAAGACCCTGTGTTTAACGGCTACCATCTAAAAGACCGAAAATTGGTTTTCAGTGTAAATTATCGCTTAATGCAGGTCAAAAGTATTGCAGCATGCTCCAGTTGGAGCATTCTGCAATACTTTTGACCTTCAATAAGCTATCATTTGTCATTAAGATCTTTGCCTATTTTGAGTGGCCGTTTTTCACATTCCATGTCAACAGCTATGATCATAGCGGACGGTGAGTTCACCTAACCACACTTGTTCCTGGGCAAGCTTGAACAAGCGGTTAACCATTACTTCGTGTACACACTTTCGCGTGTAACTGATAACAACACTTCTTGAATGATTCAGCGGAGGGGATGAGAGAGTGGCCGTTTTATGCAGGTTTTATTGGAGACGGGAATGCGCAAACGAACACATAACTTCGACAGAGAATTAGTTGTTGGGGATGTGGATGAAGGCTCCTTTAGCTTTCACTAATTTCTTTCGCATGCATGTTTAACTTGCATCTTTGCCTACTCGTGCCGTCTACTGATAACCTTTACAAACAGTTTGGACGCAGATCGTAGGGCCTGATCTGGGTCCAAACTGGTTTGACACTTTGACGGTATTTCTGAAATTATTTTTTTTAAGTTGATTTTAAGAAATAAAACAGCAGACGTAAAAAAGACACGCAAAATTACCCTCTAGAGTGGTTTATGATTTTTTTTTACGATTCGGGGGGATTCGTGTGGTTTCATTATACTCGCTTCCTATCTTATCACAGGTCTTGTATTGCCGCGGTATTTACAAATCTCGCGATATCTCGGTAGCTGCGTCCCCTATCAGTTGTTTAAGTTGACTACTTACGAGGCAAACGTCAAACTCGCTCTCGGACGAAAATCAAACGACATGTCGAGAATACTGGTGAGTAAAGGATCATTGACACTTGCTATGGGTAAATGCCTATGGTTTTCAGCAAAAATAAAAGTTTGTCAATCCTCCCTTTCTTCACCTTGAAGCTACCCTGACCTGAGTACTTTATGGCGGTGAAATCCGTTTTCGATATTAAATGCTTCAAGGATGTAAAATTTTGGGTAGAACAATCAGTTTTACATTAAGATATATAGAAATCCGAAAACATTTTTTAAAATATCATTTCCCCCCGTGTGCCAGCAAAAGCTTTTGCATGTATATGTGTTACCATATTTTACACATTGTATGGAAGTAGCTTGCTGGCACACGGGGGGGAAAGATGTTCAGCAGCCCAAAAACCCAGGGCCTAAGCCCATAAAATGCCTTTTCTACCAAATACGAAATTAATGACAGTAATAAAGTTCTCTAGAACCAACCTCCTAAATTGCTTTGTATTCTGTGCTAGTTTAATAAAAAGTACTAAAGATTTAAAGTAGAATTAGCAAGGTTTTATGCATTTTTCATAAGAGAAAATCTCACTGTTATTAAATGACACAATATTTTGCAAACGTCCTGTACTTATATATTTGCATGCTAGGGAATTGTTCATGTTTTTGTCTTCGTCTGCTTACTTTCTTCAAAATTAAGTTTTTTTAAAAATAAACCACCCAGGACCACCATCAGAGTGTCAAACAGTTTGGATCCAGATCAAGACCGACATTCTGTTTGTCTTCATCTGGGTTCAAACTGCTTGCAAAAGACTATTGGCAGACGACAAATTATCCACTGGCATGCAAAGAGTTATAACAGGTAAATACTTTAGTGTTCAATATATTGTCTCATATAGGGGTATACATGCATATGTATACCATAAATATTCGGACACTTTTAATACATTCAACATGCTATGCCCTTTAAACAAAGCAAAAGTAATACTCAATGGATCTAGTAAGAATCAGTTTTACTTTCCAATGCTAAATGGGACACTTTCATTCCTTCAAAAATATTTATTTCTTTTGTTGAGCTTTCAGTTTTGTATTAAATACGGTACATGTAGTCGAAAATGTACAGGTAACTTCTAAATATCTCCCCAAAATCATTTTATTACAAAACATATTTTGTTTTTAAAACAACTTCATCAATTATCGTGATTCGTTAATACTCTGCGTATGGTATGTTCAATAGATATTATCATGCCTACCAAATAAACCAAGAAAACGTGCAGAAATCACTTTTTAAAGCACTTTTTATTTTCGTGAAATTTCAGACCCCCTCCCCTTTCTACCCGCCATAACTCTCGAATGCGCAGGAATTTTGCAAATATTTTGCTAGCTGGCTCTTGCCATTAGATTCACCTATTGCACCGATACTACGTGCACCACAATAGAAGCCCAAAAGCAGCGTGCCGAGAATCAGAAAAATAGGCGTATAAGGCCCAAACCGTCAATGATCCTTTACATTTTCATAAAAATCAATAAAAGCGTTAATTTTCCCAACCTTCCACCACCCCATGTGCCCTTCAGACAGACAGCCCCAGAGCCCTTAAAATGTTGTTTTGTTTTGACCTGGGTCCGAAAATATCGTCTGTTGTTGGCGGATGTCGCGTGCATCAAAAGTCACATGATTACCAAATATGGAAAGTCACATAGCCTCCTCGAAGAAGAGCGAGCCAATTAGATGACGTCAGAAAAATCCTGCACTTGAAAGTATAGTGCAGTTCATTCGAAGTAAACTACCACTATTGGCAAGATAGATATAGCAGACTAAATGTTTAAGAAACTTAATGTTTGACAAATTTAGCTTAAGAAAAAATGTTTTATGTATTAAGATACTAGAATAAAGCAATTTTAGCATGGAATATAATAAAAAGAACTTAAAAGGTAATTACACTTTATATTTCCAGGATGTTCCTATGAAGAAGAGACGCCTTCAGTATGACAGAGCAAACATTCCTAGAGCATATGAAGCTACTCAAGCTGGAATGACTGTGTACAAAGCTGCCAGACTGTATAATGTTCCTGGGTCAACACTGAGGGATCGTACAAGAGGCAATGTAGCAGTTGATGCGAAAAATGGAACTGGGACACTCATGTCAACAGAGGAAGAACAGAAATTGGTGGAGCATATTAAGTATATGGCTAATATTGGGTATGGTTACACTAAGTCCAACATACAATATTTGGCCAGAGATTATGCTGAGGCTGTAGGCAAGACGGTTAAAGGACCTGAAGCGTTAAGCAACTGCTGGTTTTATGGATTTATGGGACGATGGCCGGAGTTGAAAACAGTTAAGCCTCAAAAGTTAGCTATTGCTAGGGCAAAATCAGCTTCACGTGATGCTATTAACAAGTATTACCAAGAACTAGGTACAATCCTGACTAGTAATAACCTGACAAATAAACCTGGCCGCATCTACAATATTGATGAAACTGGCATTTCCACAGAACACACCCCTCCAAGGATCATTTGTGATAAAGACACCAATCCTCAATCTGTAACTTCCCCAAGGGGGTCAACAGTGACTGTCATTGCCGGTGGAAATGCCCTTGGAAACAATATTCCTCCATATTATGTGTTCCCAGGTGTGAGATGGAATGATTCTCTTTTGTCTGGTGCAAGTGTAGGAGCAGCAGGTGAAATGTCTAAAAGTGGGTGGTCGTCATCAGATGTCTTTAGAAACTATTTAACAAAACACTTCGCCACATATGCAAATATTAGTAGTGGTACAGATGGTGAACCATCTTTAGTGCTGTATGATGGCCATCGTTCGCACATATCTCTAACCCTTACAGAATGGGCAAAGGCACATAATGTGGTACTTTTTGTTTTGCCACCTCATACTAGCCACTTGACTCAACCTTTAGATGTTGGAGTGTTCGGGCCTTTTAAGGCTATGTATAATAAGGAATGTCAGACTTACATGAACAAAAATCCCGGACTTACTATTACAAGGTATCAGGTTGCTGAACTCACTGCCAAACCTTACCTTAAATCACTAACTCCAGAGAATCTGACAGCTGCTTTCCGGAAGACAGGAATATATCCATTTGATAATAAAGTGATATCAGACTCCCAAGTTGCACCAGCTGTAATCTACCCGACAGAACAGAATCAACAAACCAGTGATAACTCCAACAGTGCTAAGCCTTCAGAAGGAAAGTCACAGGAACCACTTTCTCAAGAAGTTGATCAGCCCCCTCAAGAAGTTGATCAGCCCTCTCAAGAAGTTGATCAGCCAAGTCAGCCAACACGCAGCTCTGAACCAGTTTCATCCACTGCTAAACCACTGGTAACTCCTGCATCCTTCTTCCAGGAAAGAACAATCACTGTTGCAGTCAAGAACAGAACAAAGAGAAAATTTGTGCCTCCAGTAATAACTGGCAACCTAATGAAAAAATCAGTGACACATGTACTAACAGAAATAGCTGCTAAGAAAAAACATACTAGTACCATCAATACAGCTTTGCCAGAAAAGTCAAAAAGTGCCCATTAAAAATCAAATCAAATAAGATAAACAGCACACAAACAGGGCAAACTACAAAGAAATCAAACAAACCCAAAGTTTATCACTGAAACCAAAAAAATCAAGCCCATCTAATGTTGAAATTCTTGAACAAGTTCCATCTACTTCTGGGCTAAATAGTAAAGGTGGTCCCATTGACTTGTGTTCAAATGAGGACAGTCACGATAGTAGTGACTACTCAAGTGATAATGAAGACCAAACTCTGTGTTGTGTATGTGATGCTACCCAGCCAGAAGCCTTTAAGAAATCTGACTTTCTTAAACTGCTTACATGGGCTAAATGTGACTACTGTACTCATTGGACCCATCTTCAATTTTGTACAGAGGTGAGGGTTATCAGAAGAGGTGACATCTTCCGATGCCCCCATTGCCTCATGCATGCCCACTAGACAATCTCCCTTGCAAATGACACTGTAAATATGTTTTTCATGTTAAAGTATTTTTTTAATGTTAAATATGGTTAAATGTGGTGGAAGACTTGACAGTTAATTGATAAAATTTGTGTATTTTAAATTGAGATGATTTCTTAGTAGCTACAGTTTCATATGATTTAGGTGAACCGCGCGATAATATAAGACTGGCCTTGGGCATTTCAATGGCGGACATCACTTGGCAAGAAGCGGCTTTTACAAACTGACTTATTGTTGACAAGAATTTTGACCTTTATTCCAACTGTAGGAAGGATTGAATAAAAGAATGACATAATATTGGAAAAGGTGATTATTTGATCTTGGTAAACCTTTAATAGCGCGATAAGACAGGCAACCGGGATAAATGTTTTCTCCAATCGTGATGTTCTGCGAGTCAGTCCCGATTCAGATACGATGTCGTTACGGATATTCGGGGGAATCGGCTCAATTCGGCTGGAATCGTGCAAGAATTCATTGCGATTAGCAAAATAACATTAGACCATGCTGCACGAACGTTAAGGAATCAATTACGAATCAGTTAAGAATATGCTGAATGCAGCACGAATTGGATACGAATAAGCAGAAATCCGCGACGATTCACCACGATTCGCGAGATTTTCTCTCACGAAAATTATAAAAAAATGCCCATACATGCTTCAGGGCATTAGTTCCAAAATGAATGTTCCTCGTAAAGCAGCAGAAGAATGGATCCTGCAACTTGAATGTTGAAAACTGCTTCTTAAATACTTAGAAGAAAACAACTACGTTAAAATCGAGAGGCCCTGACCCAAACGGTTTGACTTAGAAAACTGTGGCAGTTCGCCATTGGCAAAATCACCAACCAGGAGCTATTGTCTGATCCTGATTGTGCTCCAGAATCTGCCACATCTGTTTCAACTTCTAGGACTGCTCACATGCGAGTGACCGGGTTATTGATTTTAGGGAAAATCCTTCTACTATCTCTTCCTTGGTTTTATTGCTTGGCTTAATCTCCCGATTCCCCACGAAGGAGCTAAGAGTAGCTACGAATGCCCAAAAACGCCTCCGAATCGATTACGATTCAGTTACGATGTCCAAGAATGACTTAGGAATTTGGTAGGAATCACACACGATTTTTCGAATCGGGAATTCGTGGCCAAAGTTTTGAACAGTTTAAAACTTTTGAGCCGAATTCCCGATAGACCTACGAATTGCAAAAACTCACTACGGACTGTGCGAATCAGTTAAGATCTTCACGAACTGAGTACGATTCAGCCATGAATCCAAATATTTGTCAAATCGTGGGATTCGGGACCTGTGTGGAATAGGGGTATTAGCCAAGAGTACCAGTGGCCGTCGACGCGAAAAAAACTGTCTTCCATGGTTTGCGAACAAAGGCGCAGACCAGCCTGCACGACCGCGCAGTCTAATCAGAGTCTTTGTTATTCGCTTATTGGAAAGTAAACTTGCTACAAGCGACATTTCTTTATTCGAGCTAGTCTTTGTAGCTGAGCAGGCTGGTTTGAATCTCTCTATGTCGGAAACCCCAACACCGGTTTTCTCGTGTCGAGGCCCAATGTATTGTTGAGACTTCTCGTTTAAATATGATTCTGTTTTACTTATTTACCAACCAAATCATGAGCCAGTGCATGAGATTTCCAACAATGTGGTATGTGCGACCAGCAAAGCCTCAGATCAGCCTGCGCATACGCGCAGTCTGATCAGAGCCTTTACTTGTCGCTTGAATATTCTATGAGTGTGAAGCTACTGACTGAACACCATTTTGGAGTTTATAAGCTTAAACAGGAGGCTGCACAGGCTTGTCTGAATCTGCACTTGTCAAAATGCCACCTTGTTTGAAAGTATTATTAAACAAAATGTTAGAACTGATGGATAAGAAGATAGTCTCATTTTAACCCTCAAGAAAGTTGTTTATCTGGACCAATTATTAAGCGGGGGCGATAACTTTGAAAGCAAGCGAATCTGTAATGCAAATCCTTTTAAAACCATGCAATATGCCGCAAACCGCAAATCCGGTCAAAATCGAATGGAAATTAAGAATGTTATACATTACTATTCAGTTTGCAATGCTATTGAGGATTTTATTGGCTTTTCAAAATTTACCGGAAGTTTACTACTTGTTCAAAATGGCGACTAAAGAAGTCATTTTTGATTTTCTGATTGCTGCATTTTCTTATTTTGGCCCCGACGCGAGAAAACCAGTCTCCGGGGGCTGCGAGAAACAAAGGCGCAGACTGGTCTGCGCATCCGCGCAGACTGATCAGCGCCTTAGTTATTCACTTAATGGAAAGTACATGTATAATATCTAAATTTGGTACAAGCGAACTTTCAATTTTCTAGCTAGTCTCTGTAGCTGAGGAGACTGATTTGAATCTCACTTTGTTGGAAACCCCGAAGACAGGTATTGTCGCGGCCAGGCCTTTTTATTATCTGATTTTGTTCGAGTTTGCGGCAGATTGCTTGATTTAATAAGGGCTTGCATTTAATAATTGCCTGGTTCAGTGATGTTGTCCCCTTTAACGTATTTGTAATAAGTGATGTTATTACATTGGTAAGCCCGACGGTTTCGCTCTTTGAATGCTAATGATTTAATGAAATATTCAGGATATTAATCTTTACTTATCCACCCTTGTCAATAATGGTTCATTTACCAGAGTGAGCAAACGAATAGTCCCTGATCAGACTGCTCCACTTGGAGCAGTCTGATCATGACCATTCGGTTTGCACATATTTTCCGGCCTGGTCAATTTGGTTTTGAAATTCAAAGAAAAAAATCGAAAAAAAACACAAACACACGTGAGAGAATTTGCAAACAATTTTTTAGTTCAAGTGACTTATCTTTTCTTACAAAAACGATCTTTTATACTTTTAAATAGCAAATGTACGCCATGTCTGAAATTTTGATTGTAAAAACAGTAAATAATGGGGTTCAGTGCACAGTTTATCAGATAAAATCGTAAGAAAAATTGGTATGCCATTTTCCCAGTAACATTCAGCGACCCGTACAAAGACGGGTTCTGGTTTCTTATAGTAACTATGACCAAATATGGAATGAAGCTGATTTCAAACACTGACGTCATCAAAAACAGCATGCACGTGAGCCGCCTCGTTCTGAAATTATGCCCGCCATGTTTTCTGGTGAGATAGTTTTTGAATGTTGACACGCTTGATAATGATATTCTGGATGCGCTGAAAGCGTTCGGGTTGAAGTCTTTATCCGAGGTCGGGGTAAGATGGCCATTACATCGAACTGAAGATGACATGACAGACAGCGAGCTTGGCTTTCTCTGAAGTAGACTATGCTCGGAATGCGGCTTTGACTTATTAACAGATTCTCTCCGATTTCCAACAATCAATTTTCTAGCGATGCAAGAGTATAGGGTTGCTAATATCAGAAACACAATAATGTGTCCAACAAAGAAATATATCAGTAAGCCATCGGGATAAGCAGTCGACTTAACGCTGTCATCAATTAAACACGTCTTCGCTGACGCTGTGACGTTCTGTATTACAACGGTGTACGTGAATGTACCGTAGCCCCAGATCATTGGTAACGCTGAAACTCCAGCCGCGGTGAAAATTGATACACACAAAATCTTTGAAAACTTTGACGTAAATCTCGGCTTGAGCGGCGTACATATACTTCTGAACCGTTCAACGGCTATAACGACAAGCACAAATGATGACGTGTTGTTCATAGAGGCGGTGAGGAATCTTGAAAGCTTACATAACACAGGGTGGTCAAATGTCCAGAAATTGGCTATTAGATATAGTTCCACTGGTAAACTGAACACACAGTTGATGAGATCGCTAAGTGTGAGAGCCATAATGAAATAACTAGCCGTGTTTCTCTTCATCTTAGTTAGATAAACCACAAAAGCTAGCAAGTTTCCTGGGAGTCCAATTACTAATAACACGCTGGCTAATATAAAAGATGGCGTCAATATCTGAAATTGTGTCTTATTCATCATGCCTAAGATCATGTCAGGTGACAAAGTTTGATCCCCAGGTGGTCGCGATGACGAATTATCAATTGTCATATGTTCCACATCAAATGTTGTAAGCGATGCCATATAAGCCATCGTTGTTGGTATGTTGGTGGTGGCTTCAGCGTCAGATGCCGTATAATTGTCCATTTTCAACGCATCTGTGAATGTTTTGAAATTTTAGAATCTTGAAATCAAGATAGCCGAATCCTAGAACAACAGAAATCCTAATATGTTACGCCTAACGTAGGAATAAACACAGTCACTTAAAAACTCAAATCCTGGAACAATGGCACCAATTTTGTGTTATGCATAATTTACAAAATCGAATTCATGCATACTCCTTAAGTTTGTCGCCCATATCAGTTTATAATGGGTTTAAACCAAAAAAGAGCCATATCGTATCATTCAAAATTGTAGTGTGGTATAGTTGACACTTATAGATGACATCACTGAAGCATGCTTATACTGCCATTTATATTTCATTACTGATTGCAGCGTCGTAAGTTGTATATGGTTATCAATTTTAATAACATATAAGAGATTTGTTATCAACCTTGGATATTGCAGTAATGTTCTCAAATTTGACGTAGCCATATGTTTATATAGTCATGCTTAACGTCACTGGCTCAAGCGTTACATGTTACATATAGTAGGCTGTGTTCGCTGTGTAATGAATATAAGACAAGAAAGAGGGTTGTTGTCAAACAGGGACATCTGATATAGTTGAAACTCAACTTTGATATCAATATATGTTTAAATTGTCATGCTTAACGTCACTGGCTCCAACCTCACATATTACATATGGTCGTCTAAGTCCGCTTTGTGGTGGGTTTTAAAAAAGACAGCGGTTTGTCATCAATCCCCGGACATCTAGTATAGTTTAAATTTCTTTCTCTTTATCCAGTTATGTCATTCTCTTTTGAAACCTGAAATAAAAAAGAAATACAGTAAAACCTGTGTAAAACGGCCACTGAAAAATAGACAAACTCAAGATCTTAATGGCAAATGGTAGCTTAATGAAGGTCGAAAGTATTGCAGAATGCTCCAAGGTGAGCATTCTGCATTACTTTTGACCTGCATTAAGCGATAATCGGTCTTGAAAATCAAGTTATACACATGTTTTACTGTAGTATATTCTGGACATGGAAAAGCAAAGGCGCAGATCATGCGCAGCCTGATCTGCGACTTTACTGTTCGCATGCAACAATAACAGGGTTTCTGGTGGCGAGGCTCATTTAAGACCCTTATAGAACCATTGTATCGGTTGAAAAACCATTGTTTCGGTTGAAAACCCATTATATCGGTTGTTTGACATGTTACATTTCCTGTCTCAATATTTTCCAACTAATTATCCATTCCACTGTTGACCAATTCACTTGTTTGCAACGCAAATTTAGCGTTATTCCTTGGTGTAAGCTTCAATTAACTAATTAATGGCAAATAGAAGCGCTGTCCTCTTACTTGTACATGTATATTAATTCATTAAGATGGTCTGGTGTTTTTTCTTTAAAGGATGTTGGTCGAAATTAACAAACTGGAATCGCGTAGCCGATGACACGCCATCGCAAATCCCTGTCGCTTTTGGTATTTTGACCCCTCTCTAGGGGCCCTGTAGATCGGTACCAGACAATAAATAGAAAAAATATGCCCACAAGCATAACCCACACATATGGCTGTACCAATATATCCTCAGAATGTCTGTACATATCTATGACTCAGTACAGGGCCTGAAGACAGGCTAGGAAATAAAAAATATTCTCTTGCACGCCTACACGTATAAGCAAGTCTGTCTTAAAAGCAAACAATTTTAGCGTTAACGTGTGTTTATTTTCTTATCCATCAGTTCAAGCATGTTTTGCGTGCTCAAAAGAACCGTCTCATCGAGACGGTTCTTTTGAGTACCCACAACATATGTTTTAGTTGAGAAATAAGAAAACTAATATTCAGATACGCACTCGTATCAGGGGGTTGCAGTCACAAAACAAAATTGGTTTGAATTTGATCCAACGGTTGAGGAAGAGATGAGACGGACAGACGGACGGACTAGCAAAGTCTCTTGCACGCCCCAGTTCTGTAAGCATGTCACTCAACAAGTATGGTTGAATTCGGTACAGCGATTCAGGAGATAGCATAATGGACGGACGGGGGTAGAATAATATCCCTGACATTGCCAGTACCCTTTGCAGACCGGAAACCCCTACACGGGTACTTTGACAGACAGTGAAGACGCTGATGAAATACCGCATAAGGCGGTATTTCATCAGGGTCTGCACTGTTTGTCAAGATAAAATTGATCTTTACAGAAAGAAATTCGATATTTTCGGAAATTATACAATCTATACAGTGGATCATACTGACTTAATTGTATGCAGCCTTATAGAAAATTTCATTGGTTTGAAATTTAGCTGATTCCTATTTCTAATGACCTCAAATTGTAAGAGCCCTGGTGAGCTGACGCACCGCTTTCTAATGTCACAGTTTTCAGTCGGCTCACACCTTGCATAATTTTTAGCATATAAGTAAGCGGAGCTCTGTCGATATGCCAAAATGCTTGTATTGTTTTTTGTTTTTGTTTTAAACATATTTTATTTCATTTCATGCACATACCATATATTACAAACTCCAATTATACAAACATTAGGATTAGAACGGAAGCAAGAGCTTATTGTTCTTCGCCTTTCGTGCATTGTTTTTTTTTTTTTTTTGGTTGTTGTGTTTTTTTCTGAATTAATCTGAGCCATTTGAATATTCAATGGCGCTTCGTGAATCATCGTAAGCAATACAATTTAATTTGGGATATTTTATATACTGAATGCAAGGCGTGTCCAATTCCTTCATAGCTCATATAGCAGACTGCATTTAGATTTTTTTTAAAAAATGGGTTTAAAAATCCTTCATTCCCATGAGCATCAAACGCACATTTTTTTTATAATTATCCTACTTAATAGCCGCTTGTATATCTAAATAATATATGAAATTTTGAACAAATTATGGACCACATACAAATAAAAATAGCCATCAGGAGAGATGGCAAATCCCCCAATGATAAGCAGTTACAAACGGCTAATCCAGTATACATATTGGATGATATAAGACTGAGTGTCAATGCAAGCAAATATGGAAGATTATAAAGCTAACAAGTTTTCCCCTATAAATTTCATTCAAGGGAGATCATCCAAAAGGGTAGCAAGGGGTGAGCAACCATTCTTGCACGCGGCACATCATCTTGGTCTGACATATATGTATTCCAAATATCATAATATCTCAAAGGTAATATAAGTTATTGAGTGCACAAGCTTTCAACTCTAAAGTTCATTCAAGGAAGATAATTCAAATTGACAGCAAGGCGAGTAACAATTCTTGCATGTGACATATCTTGATCTGATATATATATGTAAGCCAAATATCATTAAAATATCTCAAAGAGTAAAAGAGTTATTGAGCGCACAAGTTTTCCCCTTTTTAGTTCATTCAATGTAGAAAACTCAATGGGCAGCATGGGGGAGCAACCATTCTTGGAAAGCGGCGTCACACCGTCTTGACTTGATATATATGTATACCAAATATCGTCAAAATATCTCAAAGGTTATAGGAGTTATTGAGTGCACAAGCTTTTCACTCTAAAGCTGATTCAAGGATGATAACTTAAAAGGGCAGCAAGGGGGAGCAACCATTCTTAAATGCGACACACTGTATTGTCCTGATATATATGTATACCAATTATCATCAAACTATCTTAAAGTGACTAAGTCTGCAACTATGAACATTTTTCGAAAAAAAAATTTTCTTTTTAAAACATTCGTAAAAGTAGATGTAAGTTATGTTTTCACAATAAATCTGCTCACTATAGCTGAAAAATGCATGTGAATTCTCTTATAAAAACAGGTGTTTTTCTCTTGTTGGTAATTATTTGCGTCCCTCCAATAATTATAGACAGTTAATTTAAAACATAAATGCTGTTGTTTTGATACTGATAATTTGTTAAGATTAACGAAATTGGTAAAATGTATACCTGCATTTTAGTTTTTTACTGTGGTCTTGAAAAATAGAAACATTATTTCTAAAATTGAAAGATCAAAAGTTACAGACTATGCAGCTTTAAAGGGTATGAGCGTTATAAAGCGCACAATCTTTCCCCTATAAAGTTTATTCAAGGGAGATAACTCAAAAGGCCAACGAAGGGTAGATTAAAGTTATTGAGGCAGAGCGCACATGGTTTCCCCAATAAAGTTCATTCAAGGGAGATAACTTAAATGGCCTGTAAGGGAGAGCAACCATTCTTACACGCGACACACCGTCTTGACCTGATATACAAGTATTCCAAATATCATCAAATTATCTCAAAGGGTGTTAAAGTTATTGAGCGCACAAGCTTATGTCTAGGGACGGACGGACGCCAGGCTGATCGCTTTATCCCCCGAACCTTGTCACTCGAAGAAACTTAGTGAAAAACACGATGTGGATATTGAGAACAGTCTTGCCTTAAAAGAATGGCTATACAAATAGTTTTCCTAGAACCAGATACGTCGCGACGCATGTCGGATGAAATACAAAAAAAGATTATCGCCATGTATTCGGTAGCATATGCTATATCCGAATACTGCACAAATATCAAAATCAGTCTGGATTAAATTTACCAAACAACAGCATAAACATGCACAATACAATAACCAACTTAGCTGATAAGAAGTGTCAATCAATCTATATATAATAATCCAACGGTGCATTAGCCAATCAAATTAGATATAGAAATAATATATACTATTGGAGATGCTATCGCTTCTATGTCTAGAGAAACAATGATCTAAGCTTTCTTAGTCTTCCTTATTTATTCCACATAAATCTAAACTGTAAATGACCTTCAACTTATTGATGAAGCACTAGACTGGCTCCAGTCCTTAAAACAACTTTTCATCAATGTGTCATAGTATATACTTGTAGCCAGTCTTACTCTGATGGCTCTGTTTTAAGTCTTGCTGCCAAGAAAATATAACCGTCGTTTTTTATTCCTCAAATTCTCTAGAAAACATGATCGCTCAAACATGTAGCTTTTAAATCTCATTGGGGCTTTAGATTTTGTCTTGGTTATAGATACGTGGAAAATCAGTCCTAAAGTTAAATAACGCTAGAATCATGATTAGATATTATTATAAAGGGTTATTTTATGGAAGCTTATAACGGAGTAAGAGTTAATACGGTAATACATGTACATTGTAATATTCATGCACCGACTCAAAAACGAAACGATACAGATAACTTTTATACAAATGATTATACTAATGAAGCCAGCTGATCAGGGTCCACACATTTTTTTCATCCACGTAATAAAGGACCTCGAACACTTTTAATGCAAAAGAATGGCCAGATAAACGTTTCAAAGACAATGCTATTTTTCGTATTGGTTCAGCCCTCGAATTATCCACAAATTGGCCTTTCACATTGGGCAAGTACTGATTAAAAAATGTGGGTTGAAAAATCTGTTTCTGCTTTTCAACATATACGAAATAGAAAAAGGTTTATAGGTGCTTTCTCCCCATTGACAAAGCTAATCCTTTTGCATACAGCTGTAGTTTTACATTACACACATCACATAAAAATGACTTGCTTGCCGTCAAAATGTTCAAAAACAAAAATCATAAAACTCATTAATAACGATTTTGTACCAACCTGTTACTTATGGGGGTGTTGCTTTCAAAAGCTCTTACTTGTATGAAATTTTTCCTGTATAAACAAAAATGGCTATTCAATCAAGGAGGCGGATATCTTTGGCTATATTGATGTATGAACAATTTATACATTTTGACACAGCTTATTTTACGCCCAAACATACAGCTTTCCTAAACATATATGTATATTATAATGAAAAGTTATGGACAACATGTTTTTTACCGAAAAATTGAATATTCTAAACCCGAATTTCATGCAAAAGTAACACTTTCATCTCAAGTTTTATGCTGCAACATGTGATTTCCAACAATGTGGTATTTTGACAAGTATATACTCAGACGAGCCTGTACAGCCTTCTTTTAAGCTCAGAAACTCCAAATGATTTTTAGTCAGTATCTTAACAGTCATAGAATATTCAAGCGACTAGCAAAGGCTCTGATCAGACTGCGCGTATGCGCAGCCTGATTTGAGGCTTTTCTGGTCGCACATATCACATTGTTGGAAATCCCATGCCACGGCTCATATTTCCATGTATTTAGATGAATACCTTATAAAATCTTGGCTTTTTGCAAAAGAAAAAAAACAGTCACCAAAATAATCTCACCCCTAAAACCTAAGGCCTTGGCTTTTATATGCAATATTTTCTAGATATATATTTTTGTTATGTGCACTAATTTTCAGGTGTTGGTTAAAACGCAAGTGTCTACAGTAAAACCTGTCTTAAGCGGCCACTCAAAAATAGACAAAACAGAGATGTTAATAACAAATGGTAGCTTAATGAAGGTCGAACGTATTGCAGATTGCTCCCCATGGAGCATTCTGCAATACCTTTGACCTGCATGGTCCTCTTTTTTGAGTAACCACTTAAGACAGGTTTTACTGTATTATACAGAATCGTAGCGATTATGCTCCCAAAATTTGGGCAGATTGAATATAATAGGATACTGTTCGAGGCCCTTCCTATCTTTAACTAGCAAATATATATTATAGTGAACATTTGTAAGAATAATCTATATGCACATGTATTTTATTTATATTTACTTTCTCAGCCAGTTTTTATCAGTATATGCACAACCCCAAGCGAAAAGGGCATTTTTTATTTCTCAACCAAAACAAGAGCAGTCTCACTGAGACGGTTCTTTTGGGCACCAAAGCATATGTTAAAACGGATCAAAATAAGTTTTACGGACAAAAAATGGATTGATCTGGGCCTTGGCTGTGATGTATATTTTTACTGTAAATTCGGAAATTTTCGCGAATAACGAAACTATGGTATAAAAAATTGGCGACTGGGACATGATTTGCCTACACCAGTAAACGGCAGAACGATTTCGACATCTTGCGAGGGTTTTATTTTCGCGAAACTTCCCATCATGCGAAGTTGCGCGAAAATAAAACACTCACGAAAATTTCTGAATTTACGCTTTCTCAAGCACTGTTTTCCTTAAACTGAAAGTCATTCACTTTTAAATCCTCTTGAAGCAGTGTCAATGCTGTGTTTTGAACTTTCTCTAACTATCAACCTCTTTCATTCCTTATTTATATACAGATTTTCTTCATAATCAGGTGTTTTTCCAGAAGACAGCGGAAGCGCAGCATCATGACTGCTTAACCCTTAAAGCACCAATCGCAACAAAAGTCGTCTGCTTTTCTCGTCTGCTGAAATGTTTAAGAAGCCTCTCTGGCAAACAGTGTGGACCTAGATCATTTGTTTTGTTTGTTTTGTTGCTTTACGTCCCAATTTAACAGCTATGGTCATTGCGGGACGGTCAGTTCACCTAACCACACTTTTTCCTGGGCAAGCTTGAACAAGCAGTTAACCAGTACTTCGTGCACATACTTTCGCTTGTAACTGACAACAACCCTTCTTGAATGATTCAGCGGAAGGGAGGAGAATGACCGTAGAAATTATTTCATGATCAATCTCCACGAAAGTATGGGACCGGGCCGGGATCGAACTCGCGACCCCTGGATCTGCAGTCAGACTCGCATCTGTTGCCAGACACATTACCGACTGCGCTACGCGGCCTGGTGGACCAAGATCAGACTGCTCCTATAGGAGCAGTCTGTTCTGGGTTCACGCTGTTTGCTTCTAGTGTATACTTAATTCGTCAGTAATCACACCGTACAACCGGCTGCTTTGATGACAGGTTACTAACAATGATGACAGATACGGGATTTTATGTCCCATGAAGGGTAGGTTATAATTTTCGGTTGGCAAAATTGTAAGAGAAGCCCTCTGATACTCTGTAGTGGATGAGTACACTAGTTAGTGTTGAGAGATCCTACAGAAAGAAGCTGACGTTATATTACTCACAAATAAAGTCACACTTGATCATCATTTCAGACGTTTTCCGAGAAAAGTTACAAAAAAACGGTTATCTGTTCAGGTTGTGTGTCTCTCCGCCACAGTCTGCTATGTGCATTTATATACAATAAAACTACTATTATTCAGCTACATTTCTGCCAAATTTGAAGCTGCAGTTTGATTTTAAAAAAGTTACTGGAGCCCATCAAAGATGATAGGTAGATGAAAAATGGCTGCCTTTGTCAACAGGTCAATTTTGAAGTGGCTGTCTTAGATGACAGGTAATGAATTTTAGTGGCTAACATTGATGACAGGTCATAATTCTAGAAAGCTACTTTAAATCAACATATTTCTTCAGCTTTTGGTCTCAACTGAGAGCATAAATCATCTTCCATATTGCATTCAGGTCAAAATAATCTTATCTGTCAGTTGATTAACCAATATTGAGCATAGGTAAACAGTCTAGAACCAGACCAGACACTGTAAAAACATGGTCCATACTGTTTCTTAGAGGATATAGATACAAAAAATAAACTAAAAATGTACGTCTAGATCAGATATCATTTAGATGACAAAAGGGCTTATCCACCTTTCAGTGAAATCTTGAGTTTTGTAATATATTTAGTTATTTCATAATATGTGCGTTAAGGACAGGGTTTGGTTTGGGTTGTGCTACTTCCTGGTCATTGTTCATATTATTTTTTCCATGCAGTACCAGTACCTGGGGACAATATAACACCTCCCCTATACAAATAAACGAAAAGTTGTGAATCACTGTTACAGGCTGAATGACAACAGATAATAGCCTGATCTTTCCACACAGCAAAATATTTTCTGCCTTGATATGGTATAAGTCGACACCATGTGATGTCGAAAGCTAAACAGGCATGGTTTCTACTGGCGTCTTGACTGTTATCTGTTGTGTTGTGCTTTGGTTACCAAAGTATTGGTTAAACAGATTTTGACAGTGGATCACAAATTGGAATTCCAGGGTCATTCAATAACTAACCAGTCAACCCTGTTTCCCATCAAGATAAATCGCTTTTTCTTTTAAAAAATCAATCTCTATCAAGATACTCTTCAACCCTATGTTTAAAAACTATATTATCGAATGATTTAACAAAAATATAACTGCATTTGAAAGTGTGCTAAAATAACTTGGAAATATGCAACATTGCTATGTTCAAGAGCCATTTTCAAAAGACAAATTGCGAGATGCTTACTTGAAACTAAGCTATAATTGAATTTATGTATTTTATCTTTAAAAATAGAATAAAATTCGTTGCTCTTGAAAAAAATTGCACTGTTCAAAAGTATAAGTGATGTTATTCCTTAGTAAAAATATTACTTAAATTTTGCAAAATTTGATTATTCAGACAGTTGACTCCTTGCTATTTTGACAAAAATGTATTTATAGTTATATTCACATATTAATTGATATATAAGATAAACATTTGTTAAAAGTTTTACTATCTGAGAGCTTCCAACATGTTTTAAAAATAGTTATGCTCCATCGTCCTTACCCATGGGTCACTAAAGTATCAAATTACGCAATCTTTTCATTTTTATACCATCATGTAGGCGACAAATTTTCCATTCCCTTGATATATTTTATACTCACACTTCATTTTTCAAACTAAAGATATTTATCAAATAGTAAAATTTACGTTACAACCTAATTTGACAAAAGAAAATTATTTGGCTCACTGACCATGCTTGAAGTCATGAAAAATTATCAACTAACCAACATATGATGCTTAAACTATGTAAAAGAGTCTTAATATGGTGACCAAACAAACTGTGAAAATCTTGACTGTATCGGTCAGTTAGAAATAGGTCAGGCTGGTAACTTATTGAAACACCCTCGTATATAGAGTTTGAAGACCCCTTATATTGACCCCCATTGATGGATGTCTATCGTCAAAATCTGTAAAACAAATACTTTAGTCACCAGGGCACAACACAAAAGATACCAGCCAAGACGCAAGATGACACCGTGCCTGTTTAGCTTTCAACATGACATGATGTCAACTTGCATACCATGATCAAGACTGAAAATATTTTGATGTGAGGAAAGATCAGGTTGCCTTTCAACCTATAACAGTGATTCACAACTTTCTGTTGATTCATATAGGGGGAGTGAAATATTGCCCCAGGTACTGGTACTGCTTTGGACAAAGATTACATGAGCAGTGGCCAGAAAGTGGCACAACCCAAACCAAACCCTGTCCTTAAAACCTAAACCTGCAATAACTGATATAACAAAACTCAAGATTTCACTGAAAAGTGGATATGCCCATTTGTCATCTAACTGATATCTGATCTAGACGTACATTTTGAGCTTATTTTTTGTATCTATATCCTCCAAGTAACAGTATGGACCCTGTTTCAAGAGTGTCTGGTCTGGATCTAGACTGTTTACCTATGCTCAATATCAGCTTGCCAAATGACAGATAAGATTATTTGGACCTGAATGCAATATGGAAGATGATTTATGCTCTCAAGTGAGACCAAAAACTGAAGAAATATGTTGATTTAAAGTAGCTTTCTAGAATTATGACCTGTCATCAATGTTAGCCACTAAAATTCATAACCTGTCATCTAAGACAGCCACTTCAAAATTGACCTGTTGACAAAGGCAGCCATTTTTCATCTACCTGTCATCTTTGATGGGATCCAGTAACTTTACAAAATCAAACTGCAGCTTCAAATTTGGCAGAAATGTAGCTGAATAATAGTAGTTTTATTGTAAATAAGTGCACACAGCAGACTTTGAGGGAGAGACGCACAACCTGAACATATAGCCGTTTTTTGTGTGACTTTTCTCGGGAAACGTCTGAAATGATGATCAACTGTGGCTTTATTTGAGAGTGATATAACGTCAGCTTGTTTCTGTAGGATCTCTCAACACTAACAAGTGTACTCATCCACCACAGAGTACCAGAGGGCTTTTCTTACAATTTTGCCAACCGAAAATTATAACCTACCCTTCATGGGACATAAAAACCCGTATCTGTCATCATTGTTAGTAACCTGTCATCAAAGCAGCCGGTTGTACGGTGTGGTAATGCTATGCAATTATTTGCATCAGACGACTTCAGCAGACGACATTTTCAAATACATTTTTTATGGCGCTTTAAGGCTTAACTCATTGCATGCTGGGTAATTTCGCATGCTTTTATTATTATTTGCTGGCTTTTTTCAAAATTAAATTTTTTTCAAAAAATTCTTTCAGGAACACTATCAGAATCTCAAACTGTTTGGTTCTAGATCAGGACCGACGTTTTGTCGGTCCTGATCTGTTTCCAAACTGTTTGTAAAGATTATCAGCAGATGACGAAAGTCGCCTATAGCAAGGGAAGAATTAAGTCGATAAACACAAGAGCCGTTTCATGAGACTTTTATATTTATCGCATATGCGCAAAAAACCTCCGTAAAGCGTCAATGCTGATGTACGCAGCGGGTCTATAACGGGTGTCTGCATTTCTATTAGGGTCTTCATCTCTCTTCATGCATTGTGTATGCGGGCTGCGAATGTTCAGGTGAGTCTGTTTAATTGCACAGGCTTGTCTGAGCATTCGCTGCTCAACTATGCAAGAAGGTCCCAAATCCCTTGTGCTGGCTTAGGGGTTTATTCTGTCGGCGGACAACGACTTTGCTGCATTTGCATGTCAGATTGTGTTGTTGTTTGTTTTTCACAATTTGTTTACTGGTTTGTTCTTCCAAATGGTTCGATGCAATGAACTTGACTTGGGATTGTCAATTTTGCATACCAAGGGGCGACACATGTTAGGATGGGAGCGCAGTGGCTCAGTGGTCGAATGCTTGACTCGAGACCGAGGGCCGCGGGTTCGAGCCTCATCGGCGTCACTGCGTTGTGTCCTTGAGCTAGACAAATTAATCCTAGCTTAGAACTTGTTCAACCCAGGAAGACCCGTCCCTACATAACTGAAAGATTGTTGATGGGACGTAAAGAATCAAATCAAACAAGCAAAAATATGATAGGATTTCAAAATTATGATGCATTTCTTTCGCTGGTATTGCAGTGGGGACTTAATACTTTAGACATCAAGAGTGCGTAACAACAATAGTTTTCTTATTTCTCAATCAAAACATATGTTGTGGGTACTCAAAAGAACCGTCTCAATGAGACGGTTCTTTTGGGCACCTAAGCATATGCTAAAAATTAAAGGTAAGAAAATATTAACATTTTTTACGCTGAAAATGTTTGGCTATATAAACCTGTGTATACGTTTCCAGTATAAAAAGGGGGATCACAGACCAACAAACCCATGGAACCAAGAGAAAGGGATACTAGAATACAGATAGACATAGATCCAGATAAGGAAATTTTATTTGCGTAAAATTTTAATTATTTTCTTACCCATTGATTAAAAAAATCAGCAGATGACAAATAAGCATGCAAATTTTCCCACTAGGCAAAGATTGAAATCAACATAATCACCTGGGCCCAAAATTAGAATGCCTTCTTAAAGTTCAGGGAGACTAAAGTTAAGTATTGATTTTTAGGATGCGAAATTACATGTTGAAATTTCAATACTTAAGTCTTCCTTAACTTTAAGGAAGCATTGTAATTTTTGAGCCCTGGGCCCGGAATTACAATGCCTCCTTAAAGTTTAAGAAGACTTAAGTTAAGTATTGATATTCAACATGCTATATTAGATGCTAAATAAATTACCTAGATCGATGCCGTACTTGTGGTCAAAGATATCATTGTGATTTACAGAAACAAGAGGGCCCTTGGGCTCTGAGTCGCTCACCTGAGAATGACTGATCAGTGGAGTGGAACCATTTGTGAAATTTTGGTATAGTGCATCATGAGGTGCAATTCTGTGAAAGTATTTTGAATTTGGGTCACTGGTTCAGGAGAAGATGTTGTTTAAAAGATTTATTATCTGGAGCTCTGGCAGTCCTCCTGTTTGGTGCAGCAAAACCATTTATGCAATTTTGAAAGAGGGCATCATGGGGAATATTCATGTGAAGCTATATGGAATTTGGACCAGTGGTTCAAAAGATGTCGTTTAAAGATATATTTTCTAGAGTTATGGTGGCCCTTTTGTTTAACGGAGCAGAACCATTTGTGCAATTTTGGTAGAGAGCATCATGAGGAACGATTATGTAAAATTATTTTAAATTTGGACCAGTGGTTCAGGAGATGTCGTTTAAAAATATTTCTTATCAAGAGCTCTGGCAGCCCTTTTGTTCAACAGACCCGAACCATTTGTGCAAATTTGGTAGAATGTATCATGAGGAACAATTCTGTGAAATTATTTTGAATTTGGACCAGTGGTCCAGGAGGAAATGCCGTTTAAAGGTATTTCTTATCTGGATATCTGGCAGCCCTTTGTTCAGAGGAGTGTAACCATTTGTAGAGTGTATTATGAGGAACAATTCTGTAAAATTATTTTGAATTAGGGTCAGTGGTTCAGGAGCAGATGTTGTTTAAAAGATTTCTTATCTGGAGCTCTGGCGGCCATCCTTTCAGTTCGAGCGGAACCATTTATGCAATTTTGAAAGAGGGCATCATGGGGAACATTCATGTGAATTTATATGAAATTTGGACCAGTGGTTCAGGAGGAGATGTCGTTTAAAGTTATTTCTTATCTAGAGCTCTGGCAGCCCCTTTGTTCAGTGGACTGGAACAATTTGTAAAATATTGGAAGAAGGCATCATGAGGAACAATCATGTGAAATTCTTTTGAATTTGGACCAGTGGTTCAGGAGGAAATGCCGTTTAAAGTAATTTCTTATCTGGAGCTCTGGCATCCCTTTTGTTCAGCGGAGCGTAAGCATTTCTGCAATATTGGTAGAGGGTATCCAGGGGAACAATTCTGTGAAATTAATTTGAATTTGGGTCAGTGGTTCAGGAGCAGATGTCGTCTAAAAGTTTTCTTATCTGGAGCTCTGGCGGCCCTCCTGTTCGGTGGAGCGAAACTATTTATGCAATTTTGAAAGAATGCATCATGCGGAACATTCATGTGAAGTTATATGAAATTTGGACCAGTTGTTCAGGAGGAGATGTCGTTTAAAGACATTGCTTATCCAGAGCTCTGGCAGCCTCTTTGTTCAGTGGACTGGAACCATTTGTGCAATATTAGAAGGCATCATGAGGAACAATCCTGTGAAATTATTTTGAATTTGAACCAGTGGTTCAGGAGGAAATGCCGTTTAAAGGTATTTCTTATCTGGAGCTCTGGTAGCCCTTTTGTACTTTGGGGCGAAACCATTTGTGCAATTTTGGTAGAGGGTATCAAAAGAAACAATTCTGTGACATTATTCCGAATTTGGGTCAGTGGTTCAGGATGAGATGTCTTTAAAAAGATTTCTTATCTGGAGCTCTGGCGACCCTCCTGTTCAGTGGAGCGATGCCATTTATGCAATTTTGAAAGAGGGCATCATGGGTAATATTCATGTGAAGTTATATGAAAAAGTAGAACCAGTGGTTCAGGAGGAGATGACGTTTAAAGAAAAAATTACGGACGGACAAAGACAGATTACAATAGCTCATGTTGAGCCCTCGGCTCAGGTGAGCTAAAAATGAAACTATTTAGATTTAATCAGTTTGAAACGTTATTTTTCGCATTCTGAAAAATCAATACTTAACTAAAGTCTTCCTTTACTTTAAGGAAGCATTGTAATTTTGGGCCCTGGTACATGTATCTCATAACTTGATAATATGAAGCAATAATTTCCTACTATACTATACTTCTACCACGACCTCTAAGTAATGACCCTCGATTCATTCGATTTATTTACCGTGACAGTCACGCCTCAACGTGTTTGTGGAAGTATAGTTTACCTCGATTTTGGCCCTATAACTACAATAATCTTCAGATTCTGTCCATATCAACTGAAATCCTTTTCTCTGATGCGACAACATGTATTGGCATTTGATCCGCTATTATCTGAAAGAGAAAATATCTATGTAACGGCACCAGAACGTTTTGTGGAAAGCAGCACATGGGTTTTGATAATTATGGCATAGCGCAAAAACCTCTTATAAATGCCCTTGTTGAAGCATCCAGTAGGGTTAGGGGGTCTAAATATTGATCTAAGTCTTCATCTACATCCATACATTGCGTATAGGACCTTACAGTAAACGCTCTGGCGAATCGGTGTATATGCGGCCGAGCTTTCATTGCCTCACCGTGAATGCGATTTGAACAAAAACCAAGAAGTATGAATCTTCAATGCTCGATTATTCTATAAGTACAGAAAAATCTGTCTTAAGCGGCCACTCAAAAAGACGGCCAAACATTAATGGTTTTCAAGACCGATTATCGCTTAATGTAGGTCAAAAGTATTGCATAATGCTCCAAGGGACTTAAGAACTTTGTTTTGTCTATTTTGAGTGGCTGCTTAAGACAGGTTTAAACAACAGTTTTGAGCTTAACATTGTAAATATATTCTTATCCATCAAATTAAACATATGTTTTGGGTGCTCAAAAGAACCGTCTCATTGAGACGGTTCGATTGAGTACCCACAACATATTGCTTGTCTCGAGATTCGAACCTCACCGGCGTCACTGTGTTGTGTCCATGAGCAAGACATATTAATCCTTGCTCAGAACTGGTTCAACCCATGAAGACCCGTCCCGACATAACTGAAAAATGGTTGACAGGGACGTAAACAATCAAATCATATAAACAAAACCTACGCAAAACAAAATTCACGCACTCTTATTTGGGGGGTCCAATCTCATGTACGATAATCTCCCAGTATTGTTCAACTCTGTGTAGTTTTTACTCAAAACATAATGGACCGGTAAAAATTCTCCATGTTTTTAAATAGGGTCAATAACGTAATATTTTACAAGTTTTCATAACTATTTGATTTCTGTCTTAAAGGGTGCCTAGAATTTGCCCTTGAACCCATCTGGTGTCACAGAATTTTATTTTAAAGTACATGTTTTAGGAAACATGTACTCTTATGTTGCCTTGTGGCTTGTTTGTGTGAGGTCGTCGTAATCAACTTATTAATATTATTTGAGCCGTGGCATGAGATTTCCAACAATTTGACATTTTGACAAGTGTAGACTCAGACGAACCTGTGCAGTCTACTTCTAAGCTTAGAAACTCCAAATGGTGTTCAGTCAGTAGCTTAACAATCATAGAATACTCAAGCGACTAGCAAAGGCTCTGATCAGACTGCGCGTATGCGCAGGCTGATCTGAGGCTTTGCTGGTCGCACATACCACATTGTTGGAAATCTCATGCACTGGCTCATTTCATATTTTATTCATATGTCAAGCCCACACCTGTAACACTTACACGTGATACATTTCGCCTTGAAACCTGACTGCACTGTTAAATTGCTCTGTTGAGGCGATTTGCGCACCTACCGTTTGATGTACAAATTACTTGCCTATGCGAAAATGCACACGGGGTGCAAATACTCCCCGATGTGCAATTTTGGTCATGTATGTATAAATGGGGTTCCGGGTGCAACTTAGCGCCTGCTTACGAGTTGGCGCGGATACACGTTTGCTTCCAGGTTTGGGCTTATACGAACGATTTTTTTTTAATATAAAATACTTTTATCACATGCCTTTAACAGTCATTCTAAGGTGAGCGATCCCTGGCCCGAAAGCCCTCTTGTTTATATTATAATCGTGTTCCTGAGAGACATATTGTTTTTGCCTGTGTCATCTGTTACAAAATAATGTCCACTCTGTCATTCAAAATTCTACATAACTTTTGAGTGTTTTTCTTTATAATGAATATAAAGAAAACACTCAAAAGTTATGTAGAATTTTGTGGTGCTTAGGGACCTATTGAATTTTGGCATCCAGTTATTCTTTAAAAACAAAACAAAAAACTCTATTAGTGTTTTGAAAAAGTTCTAACGTATAATTTCTAATGCTTGATTAGAACCTATTTTCATATCCTAAAATCATCAGTTTGTGTTTCAACGCACATATTTCATTTTACTGATGAAAAAATCACTTAAATTAATTATTTCTAGCCTCTTTGCAAATAGCTACTTATTTCAGATGGCGTACAGACAACAAGAACATGAAAATTCATACAAATATTACCCAACATTGGAAGACATGCAGAACGCAACAGTCATAACTCTAGTATTTACACTTTTGAGTTATGTCTCTTTAATCTATGTAAGAAACTATTTCTAAGACGAATTTACATCCGCTTTAAAATCGTTTCAGAACTCTCTCTCTCTCTCTCTCTCTCTCTCTCTCTCTCTGTGTGTGTGTGTTCGCGCACGTGCGGAGAGAGAGAGAGAGAGAAATGTAGCCATCCAATCGCTTGCAACCGCAAGTCATGCGATAAATAGAATCTTTCATTACAAATTCCGTCATTGACATCTGTGAAGATTATATACCAATACTTCACATCTGTGATAATTTGGTACCAATTTTTCACATGTGTGAGCATTTGGTACCAATTATTCATATGTGTGAGGATCTGGTACCGATTCATCACATTTGTGAAAATTTAGTACCAATTCTTTAAATGTGTGAGGAATTGGTAGCTATTCTACACTTTTGTGAAAATTGAGTACCAATTCTTCACATCTGAGACAAGAAAAGATATGGCATTAAGTGCCATATCAATGAACTCGGCTTTAGCAGATAAAGAGTTCGTTCTTTCATTACATCACAAGCTACATGTGAGTACATGTACATGTATCAACAAACCGAATGATGTACACAAACACAATGAATCAATTATTCACTCAATCAATCATTTTTACCTAAACAACAATGAGACCTCCCTCCGTGATGAAACTATCTCCAGGTAGTTATTCAAAGAAGGAGTCTTATAAGACAGAATCGCATAAGGCAAATCTTACCGTTTAAGTTTAGGCCTTTAACTGCTCATATACGCATGTAAGGAACTTATAGAGCATGGTTTTTGGCTCTGTATTTGAAAACAGAATAGACCTTGAGATTATCGAAATTTGCTTTATTTACCAGACGCCTATATAATGTTTAAAGCCACGAGAACCCCGACTTTGTTAAAAGCAGGGACCACTCTGAGCGCCCGCGCAGTCCCATCGGCGCCTTTGCTTTTACATGTAGATTCAAATGTATGATAAAAGAAGTCAGGAAAACCGTCAGGTTTGACCAATTTTAAACTCTTTGTCGTACCAGATCTGGGACCAAACTTTCTGCTTATGTTATCAGCAGAGGCTCGCTGATAGCAATGTTTAAGATCAAAGAAGCCGCTATGGGTTCTGTTGCACGACGTGGTAACAATGACTGCCTTGACGCTGGAAAGCGGATGTAGCACATTAATTAAACATAGGTTTCCGGCCGTGGGTAGTTTCGGCTGGGTCGTTTTCGGCCTGGTTTTAGGGTGGGTCGTTTCGGCATATTCTGATAGGATCTGATTGTTTTATAAACTTGCCAAAGTTCCGACTGCATTGATTTTTCCACGAAATC
This sequence comes from Loripinus fragilis, assembly GCA_964019695.1. NCBI lineage: Eukaryota > Metazoa > Mollusca > Bivalvia > Lucinida > Lucinidae > Loripinus > Loripinus fragilis. The sequence goes on from OZ026528.1 coordinate 30,408,841, forward strand.
GTACATGCGCGCATTCTCGCAAGAACGTTCACTAGTACAAAATAACCAAACAAAACTGGACTCTTTTCTGAAATAATTATTGTGTACAAAAATAGGTGCTGACTTTCTTTTATTTATTTATTTTTTATATAAATTTCCAAAGATCCGTCTGCATTAAACACTACCCAGGCCGAGTACCGAATGCTCAAGAACAGACTGCACATGCGTGCATACTAGCAAGAACACTTACGGGGAAATAACTAACAACAATCGGGCAAATAATGTTTGTGGACAAAAATATGTACTGAAAAGAGAGCATTCCAGATCCGACTCTATTAAACACTTGAGCACTTGGAGTTTGCCTCTGTACAAACATAAGCAAATAAAGTTATTAACTATGTGCAGCAGACGACTTAAGCAGGCACCATTTGGACGAACATATGGGCCGAAAATTAGGTGCATAGACCCACTTGATGGCTGTGCATGCATGATTACTTCACGCATGTTAAATGCATTACGGTATCTGCCGCATTTATGTTTATATGAACAGCGTACACGCAGGAAGAATACAGAGACCGAAATATAGTGGTTGGCTGCGCTTTCATGTTTAAAGGGTGTGATAAATTAAATGAGCTGGCCCAAATACTAAAACATTTACAAGAAATCTACTCAAGGAACGATGTGAAAGGGCCAGGTCATTCAGTTTATGACATGTATGCGTGACTGAGATATATCCTTATGCAATGACCAGCACGTGCATACTGCTGTTGGTTATACATGTAAGGTATGATAGCTCAACTTGCGACATCAAATTTCTGAGTACTAACTATAGCCCCTGTATTAAACAGAGTAGTCTTTTAAAATTCTGAAAGGCAGGTTTTATCATGAAACGGCTTATTTCCATTCATTGGAATACACTACGAGGCGTGGTTGAATAACAGCGATATTCATACGCGCATCACGCTGGTATGCAGTGTCCATTCATAGAAAACAATTAAATAAGAGTTACTGTTCCTGAAATGACCGAATAACCGTTAAAAAGTGACACAGGATCTTCCCAGTTCGCAAAAACACCATTAACTCAGTAAAAGTTCAACTTTCGAATGAAAATCGGCAACAAAAGACATATATTTGAATAGCTGCACTGTGGTTTATGTTTCATTCACTATCATTTCAAAGCAAACAGCCATTTTAACACGAACTATTTCTTCAAAGTGTAGAAATTTCGAAACCAGATATAATTCTCTAGAATAGCTGATATTGAACAGATCCGGAGTTCCAAAAAATCGAACCAGTTCTTCGCAGATAAGACGAATACGTACCGATTTTTCACACGTTAAACATATAACAAGAAAAGATATGGCATTAAGTGCCATATCAAGGAACTCGGCTTTAGCAGATAAAGAGTTCGTTCTTTCATTACATCACAAGCTACATGTGAGTACATGTATCAACAAACCGAATGATGTACACAAACACAATCAATCAATTATTCACTCAATCAATCAATCATTTTTACATAAACAACAATGAAACCTTCCTCCGTGATGAAACTATCTCCAGGTAGTTATTCAAAGAAGGAGTCTTATAAGACAGAATCGCATAAGGCAAATCTTACCGTTTAACTTTAACTGCTCATATACGCATGTAAGGGACTTATAGAGCATGGTTTTTGGCTCTGTATTTGAAAACAGAATAGACCTTGAGATTATCGAAATTTGCTTTATTTACCAGACGCCTATATAATGTTTAAAGCTGCGAGAACCCCGACTTTGTTAAAAGCAGGGACCACTCTGAGCGCCCGCGCAGTCCCATTGGCGCCTTTGTTTTTACATGTAGATTCAAATGTATGATAAAAAAGTCAGGAAACCGTCAGGTTTGATCAATTTTAAAATCTTTGTCGGACCAGATCTGGGACCAAACTTTCTGCTTATGTTATCAGCAGAGGCTCGCTGATAGCAATGTTTAAGATCAAAGAAGCCGCTATGGGTTCTGTTGCACGACGTGGTAACAATGACCAGTGACAACCTATATATCGGTCACTGCCTTGACGCTGGAAAGCGGATGTAGCACATTCATTAAACATAGGTTTCCGGCCGTGGGTAGTTTCAGCTGGGTCGGTTTTGGCCTGGTTTTAGGTTGGGTCATTTCGGCATATTCTGATAGGATCTGATTGTTTTATAAACTTGCCAAAGTTCCGACTGCATTGATTTTTCCACGAAATCGTACATGCGCCCATTCTAGCAAGAACGTTCACTAGTACAAAATAACCAAACAAAACTGGGCTCTTTTCTGAAATAACTATTGTGTACAAAAATAGGTGCTGACTTTCTTTTATTTATTTATTTTTTATATAAATTTCCAAAGATCCGTCTGCATTAAACACTACCCAGGCAGAGTACCGAAAGCTCAAGAACAGACTGCACATGCGTGCATACTAGCAAGAACACTTATGGGGAAATAACTAACAACAATCGGGCAAATAATGTTTGTGGACAAAAATATGTACTGAAAAGAGAGCATTCCAGATCCGACTCTATTAAACACTTGAACACTTGGAGTTTGCCTCTGTACAAACATAAGCAAATAAAGTTATTAACTATGTGCAGCAGACGACTTAAGCAGGCACCATTTGGACGAACATATGGGCCGAAAATTAGGTGCATAGACCCACTTGATGGCTGTGCATGCATGATTACTTCACGCATGTTAAATGCATTACGGTATCTGCCGCATTTATGTTTATATGAACAGCGTACACGCAGGAAGAATACAGAGACCGAAATATAGTTGTTGGCTGTGCTTTCATGTTTAAAGGGTGTGATAAATTAAATGAGCTGGCCCAAATACTAAAACATTTACAAGAAATCTACTCAAGGAACGATGTGAAAGGGCCAGGTCATTCAGTTTATGACATGTATGCGTGACTGAGATATATCCTTATGCAATGACCAGCACGTGCACACTGCTGTTGGTTATACATGTAAGGTATGATAGCTCAACTTGCGACATCAAATTTCTGAGAACTAACTATAGCCCCTGTATTAAACAGAGAAGTCTTTTAAAATTCTGAAAGGCAGGTTTTATCATGAAACGGCTTATTTCCATTCATTGGAATACACTACGAGGCATGGTTGACCTGATTAACAGCGATATTCATACGCGCATCACGCTGGTATGCAGTGTCCATTCATAGAAAACAATTAAATAAGAGTTACTGTTCCTGAAATGACCGAATAACCGTTAAAAAGTGAAAGGGAGCTTCCCAGTTCGCAAAAACACCATTAACTCAGTAAAAGTTCAACTTTCGAATGAAAATCGGCAACAAAAGACATATTTTTGAATAACTGCACTGTGGTTTATGTTTCACTCACTATCATTTCAAAGCAAACAGCCATTTTAACACGAACTATTTCTTCAAAGTGTAGAAATTTCGAAACCAGATATAACTCTCTAGAATAGCTGATATTGAACAGATCCCGAGTTCCAAAAATGTGAAATTTAAGCACAGATTTTAGACCCCCAAAATTAACGCATTTGACCGTACACAAATTTCACATTTATCAAATGTGAAGTTTCGGTACCAATTCTTCACACGGTGTGAACTTTGCGAAGTGTGAAATTTGCGGTTCAACAAAGCAGTACGTGGCCGAGCAATCTTTATTACCACGGAATTATACAATTATTGACTTCAATGAGGTAGACTTGAGGATTTATCTAGCCAAAACAGTGATATTCACCGAGGCCGCAAGGCCGGGCTGAATATCACTTTTAAGGGTAGATAAATCCATGCATCTACCGAAATTGAGGTCAATAATTGTTTTCTTATATGACTTTTCATCTGTGAATGAAAAATATCTACTTTCACTTTTGTAACTGTTGAAATCATGTTCAATTTAAGGACTTTCTCACTAGTTTTAGCAACTGTTTTAAAATATTTTAATGTAGTATTTTGCATTTTGAAATGTATATAAATTCTCTGATTGCGGAATGTAAATCATAAAACACGTTTTTTACATTTTGTTTATTCATATTCAAAACAGAAAAATGAGCAAACAAAACAAAACTGTTGTTAAAATTCATTAAAAGTCTTCAATTTACCTGTTGGGGGGTGAACAGAAAATCATTATGTCAGTTTCATGCAGCCCATGCTAGTTTCATACTCACCATGCTAATTTAGCTCTCTAGAGGGTGATATAAGAAAAGTGTCAAATATATCAACCTCTGAAAACTAGTTTGAGCTGGTCGGATATAACAAAAGGATTTATCTACCCGTAAAAAGTGATATTCAACCGAGGCCGCAGGCCTCGATGAATATCACTTTTTCGGGTAGATAAATCCTCATGTCAATAATCATATATTAATATAGTTCAATACTTTTATTGCTATAATCTACATGTTTTGTTTCTGTTACTCTCTCCCCTCCCTTACACTCCTACACAAAATCCGCATGTTATTTGAGTATCATGATTTCAATCTAATGTTCCTATCCTTTGGTAATGTATCACATGTCTTGTGATTTTAACAGACACTATTATTCTAAATATATGTAAACAGCAGGATGGTTAAGGTGCCAAGGTTGTTCTGGGTGCGAACGAAATGAGAGGAAGTGTGGTAGCCGTTTATGTTGAAAATGGCAACCTGACTGTGATTTAGTGCGCGTCTGTTTATTGATGCCTTTTGGTCACCTGCTGGGAAAGGACTGACCTTTTGGCTCCCGTTTGTGATGTCTTATTGTGAGGTTGTCACTTTCCCATTGGTATCCTTGGTCAGGTGTGGTGCTGGATTGTCTTGATTCCTGATTTTTGCCCTCTTTCTAACTTTTCGATTTGATTCTTTACGTCCCAGTCAACAATTTTAGTCATGTCAGGACGGGTCTTCCTGGGATGAAACAGTACCAAGCAGATGATTAAGTGTTTTGCTCAAGGATACAACGCAGTGCATCCGGTGAGGCTCGAACCCGCAACCCATCGATCTCGAGTCAAGCACTCCACCGCGCTCCCTGCCCTTATCAGTAGGACGAGCCCATTTTCAATTTTATGGGTGCTGGGTGGTATTTTTCAAATTCAAAAATAGAACATTCTGTAAAGCAAACAGTGAAGACCTTAAATAAGAAACCGCATTATGCGGTGTCTGATCTGAGTCTGCACTGTTTTCCTTTATATATGCCCCACAAAAGGACTCTAGGCGTATATGCGTTATACTGGTATTGTCCGATTTTATTAACCTGACACAGGTGCATAATTTCACGGTTAGTGCACAAGATATTTTTACCTTCCGTCGACTTTCGGTATTTACCGTAAGTTTTACAGGAATTTTGCAATTACTTATGCAGATAATGAAACGTTTTGTACCGTCCAACTGACTAGTCAAGTGGTTATGATACAGAGTTTACGACCAAAAGGTCGTGAGTTCGAGTCCACGTGTGTGATTTTTTTACCATTATTCGATTGGTTTAATTTCATTTATTATAGATGTACCATGACCTCTGAGAAATGAAATTTTGGATCATTCTATTGAAAAAGGTTGATGCGTAACGCGTAAAATGAGCCAGTCTGTCTGAAACATCTTCAGAGATTATTGGAAAATATTGTTCCATATTATAGCCAAAAGATATGGTTAAATGTATTCACTATACAAGTTGTTTGAACTTAAGTTCAGTGGGAAAACGTCTGAAGAAAAGTATGCAGCAAGTCTTGGCACTAAGGCAAAACAGATTTTTTTTAAATATCTGCGATTACTTTAAAAAAAAATATGTCAAAAGCACAGAGATTCAACTTCACATATCAAGCGTACGGTAAACGTTCTCGGTGAGGGTCCTACAAAAATAACAATAACAAATGCAAGTATAGATAAACAAATAACTTTGAAGCGTGACTATATTTCCAAATTGAAAATATGGATCTAGAAATAGGGGTTTCAGGCGTTTTATAAGAATACTATTCTATTTTGAAGCACGTAGACGTTCCAGACAGCCTGGCTTTGTGTATGCGTTACGCATCAACCTTTTGAATATAGTGGTCCAAAAGGCATTACTCAGAGGTTGTGGTACATCTATAATAATGAAGTTAAACGAATCAAATAAAGAGGTAAAAAAACCAAAAGAAGAATTTACATGGACTCGAACTCAGGACCTTTTGGTTGTAAACTCTGTACCAAAACCACTTGACTGGTCAGTAGTACAGTGCAAAACGTTTCATTATCTGCATTAGTACTTGCAAAATTTTCGTAAAACTTACGGTAAATGCCGAAAGTCGACGGAAGGTAAAATAGCTTGTGCACTAACCGTGAAATTATGCACCTGTGTCAGGTTAATAAAATCGGACAATATACCAGTGTTCATTTAATAATAATAAGTTTAAGTAACTACATGAACCTGGGCTTTGGGTATAAAGATCCCGCGGTTAAAAATCAGAAAATTCCAATACAAGAAAATTGATTCAGCTAAATGCTGGTAATTCCATTGTTTGTTTTGGCTATTTGGCTTCATAACCAGGTGGTTCTTTTCTCAGATCTTCTCAAGTTCTAGAAGGTACAATGCAAGAGATATGCATCACGTCTACTAATTCACCTCCTTCATTGCATATACCAATCAGTTAAAACTTTCTTTTTTTCAAGTTCTTGAGAGCAAAATTTAGAAATCGCTCAATGCTATTCCATGACACACTCATATCATTTTGGTCACTGATATCGTTTTAAAAAGGTATCGAATTCGATAAGACATTCGTAGAACTTTTTGATACTGATATCTTTTTTAAAAGGATATGCTTGTCAGTTAAAAAATGATAATCCCCCAGTCGGGCACCACTATTATTTATGTATCTAACCAGATGCAGCAGGAGGGGGCCCAGTGATAGAGTGATTGACTGGAGACCGAGGGGCCGCGGGTTCGAGCCTCACTTGCGTCACTGTGTTGTTTCCTTGAGCAAGAATATAATCCTTGCTTAGTACTGGTTCTAACCAGGAAGACCCGTCCCTTTATAACTGAAAGATTGCTGATGGGACGTAAAATATCAAATCAAACAAACAAACAAGATGCAGCATGTACACCTTTCTCAAAATATAGAGTTGACTGGTGCTGTCCTTACCCCATTTGAGCCGACTGGAATGTCCAACTCCTATCAATTGGACCAGTTCATTTCCGCTTTAAGGGTTGTTGGGTGGTATTTTTCTTTTTTATTCAAATTTTAATAGAATATCATTTAAGCAAGCAGTGGAGACCCTGATCAGACGCCGCAATCTGCGGCGTCTGATCTGGTTCTGCGCTGTTTGCGTATGTCCCACAAAGCGGACGCTATGCTTATATGGGTTAAAGAGATCTTGGAACTCTTTTTCCCAAGTCGAGGCGTTGGCGCATTATTCATTTATTTCATCCACGTACATGCTTATTTCTATTATAGCAAGGTGTATTAAAGTTCAATTCTAAAGGAAAGAAGCTGCTCCGGTCGTGTGAAGACTCCTTCCAAGATTTCTTTTTCAGTTTGTATAGATGAAAGCTCTTCCCACAAAACTAGATGCGCAGTCATTCGGTTCAAACATTATTGTATTTGATAATTACTAGCCCTTTTCAGGCCAACGGAATTTTCCTTAATGCTTCATACAATCAAGTCAAGATGCGTTGTCACTGGTTGAAATCCCCCTCCCCCCATCCCCACCCCCACCCCCCCCCCAAAAAAAAAAAAAAAAAAAGAGAAAAAGAAAGTAGTATTTCTTTCTTTGAAGATCGATTTTGTCTCAGCAACAGTTTGATTTGATTCTTTACGTCCAATCAACAATCTTTCAGTTATGTAGGGACGGGTCTTCCTGGGTTGAACCAGTACTATGCTAGGACTAATATGTCTTGCTCATGGGCACAACGCAGTGACGCCGCTTAGCAAACAGTGAAGTTCCAGATGAAATGCTGCATCATTTCATCGTGGAGATAATCCACGAGCTTAAGCGAGTGGGTTATCTTACGTACAGGCGGACAAACATGGTATAACTATTTTTTTACCACATACATCAGTGTAGACCTTGCACATCACGAGATATTTGATGCTAAAGTTTGTAAGGGTGGTATAATTTTGTATCAATGATGTTTTTTGTCAAGATCAATTAATTGGCAATTAGCATATGTCAAAAGGACGCAAAAGGTTATCTTTGCGTCCTTTCAACATGTGCCAAGTGCCAATTAATTGCATGATACTATGTAGAAATAGATCACTAGAATTCCAAAGGCTTGTTAACATGTTTTATATTGTATAAAACGATTTTCACTGCTGTCGCAAACCATAGAAATAGCGAGAACAATTTTAGACAAAGGTGTTTTATGGAACTTATACCACCATTACCAACTTTAGCATGAAATATCTCATGATGTGCTAGGTCTACACTGATTTAGGTGGTATAAAGTAGTTATACCATGTTTGTCCTCCTGTACGTAAGATAATCCACTCGCTAAAGCTCGTGGATTATCTCCACGTACAGGCGGACAACCCATGGTATAACTATTACATAAATGTTCCTGGAGCACGTGCAACGCCCAGGGGAGGGGGGGGGGGTACTCTAATTTTTTTTTGCATACGTAGGCTCGGACCCAGCATCTACCGTTCACCCAAAAAAATATCAGAAATTTCAAGCACCCCAAAAAAATATTCGAAATTTTTGCAACCCAAAAAAATATCCCGATTCTGAATATTTACCTTAAGAAAAGACCCTAAAATACATAGAAATAACCCCTAAAACTAGTCCAATTTTGGGATGACCCCAAAAAAATATCCACAAAATTTTCATACCCAAAAAAATATTCATTTTTCTGAAAACCCTAAAAAATATTGAAATTCAAAAATTTGACCCCAAAAAAATGGGCCGAGCCTACGTATGTATGAAAATATCAGAGTACCCCCCTTGGATGCAACGCCATTGTTAAAATGTTTCACTATATCAAAAGTAGTTCAAGGTCAAGGTCATATATTTTTATAAAGCTGAAAAGCTCTTCCCACAAAATAAAAATGGGCCTCGACGCGATAAAACCTGTCTTCGGGTTTCCGACAAAGCGAGACTCAAACCAATTAAATCTCCTCAGCTACACAGACTAGCTAGAAAATTGAAATTTCACCTATGGCGAGTTTACATATGATACTTTCCAAAAAGCGAATAACAAATGCGCAGATCAGTCTGCGCGGAAGCTAATAAAACACAGGAAATGCGCATATTCCAGTAAGACTCTGCTCATGAAAACACTGAATAGTGGTAGAGTTAACCCCCTCCCCAGCAGTATGTATAGGTCATACAACCGTATTCCTCAATCGAAGTCAATGCACATAATTCCTAGGGGCATATTAAAACTAACCCATCTACATTTAGTTATTTCGTCACACTTAGCCTAGAATATCCGAAGGTTCCATGTTTGATCTGGATTCTAGCTCAGTGGGAAGGTCTCCAACTGGCCTTTTCGTTTTCAGGTGCAAGCCCGTATCCAGGTCAGTTGTAAGGTCTCTAATTGGCCTTTTCGTTTTCAGATGCAAGCCGGTATCCAGCTCAGTTGTAAGGTCTCTAATTGGCCTTTTCGTTTTCAGATGCAAGCCGGTATCCAGCTCAGTTGTAAGGTCTCTAATTGCCATTTTCGGTTTTTAGAAGCAATCTGGTATCTAAAGTATATCAACATCGCTCACGCAGTGGTGAAATTTTGGAAGGAAGTGGCTTGAAGTGGAGTTTGAGAAAGAGCAGTAAAAACAATGCTGCTGGGGAGTTAACACCCGATCCATTCGTGGCCAGCATTTCCCAAACTTGCTAATGGAATAATAATAATAATAATAATAATAATAATAATAATAATAATAATAATAATAATAATAATAATAATAATAATAATAATGATAACAATAATAATAATGATAATAATAATAATTTTCTTCCAATATATGAAGAGCAAAACATATATACAATAGCATGAAAAAGTGCAAACAGAGTAAGATATATTATATACTGTCCTGCCAGCCAATAGTGACAGTGACGTAATACTTTGTTTACAATTGCTAAGTAAAACACTTAACATGAACACTTCACTTGGGCTAACGCGAATCGATAGATCACTTGTGTAGTAATCCTATCCTAAGGATAGGATTAATACACATGTGATCTATTGATTATAAGTCACTGATAACTCTGTAAACAAAACTTGAAGTCACTCTTGGCTGGCATGCCAGTACATAGAAGTATCAATGAGTTATGTCATTTGGGTATCTGGACTTAAATTAGTCCAGATCTGACCGTCTGAACAACGATTTGGTCCCAAAGTGTCCGAATACTGGTCCATGACGATGGTTCTTTAAAGGGAGTAACTAATTTGATATACATATAGCGTCCTCATGTACACTACACAAATGCATGTAGTCCGTTGCCGTATATGGGTGGGTATATATCTTTCAAAAGCTCTTTCTTGCATGATTTTATTCCTGTATAAGCAAAAAATGCTTTGTTACCAAGGGGGCGGATACATATGGTCACATTGTTGTATGAACAATTTATACATCTCACATTAATCGCTTTACGCCCCAACATATAGCTTTTGAGCAATCCGCAGCATGCTTACGTATCAGTCTTTTTAGAGTAACTTCCCGGTTTGATACTCTTTGCATTAATGTGACATAATGAGTGAACATTTGAAAAAAAAATAACAGTTGCATGAAAATGAACTACAATCATGCAACCACAATAAATAGAAGTATTTTCGCCTAAAATGTACAAATTTCTGGTAGAAAAATATATATTTACAATTTTTGCTTATGAGCTTTTCAAGGTCAAATTGAAAAATTGTAAATAATACCTGAAATACATATATTTGGGTAAAAATACTTCTATGTATTGTAGTCAGATAATTGTAGTTCATGTTCATGCAAATGATCATTTCTCTAAAGTTCCCTTAGCGTGTCACACTACCATTGAGCCACTGCACTCCTTCATAAGGCCAGAATTTTTTTTATTAGTTGATTTACGAACCCTCCTACTGTAATTTTTCGGAAAGTAGAAAAAAAAAAATTCAATTTCTAAAAAAAAAATTTTATTTTATCCGCCGACTCTAAATATTATTTGTTTTGATGAAAAAATAATATTTTTTTGAGGTTCTTTCTGTGTATTTTTTAGAGTGACACTGTAAAAAGTGATTGTCCTGTCCAGATTTTTAGGAAAATTTGAATATTTAATACAAACTGTTGGTTTGCCCAACTAGTTTTACTGTTTTTTTCTTGAAATATTAAAATAAAAAAAAAAAAAAAGCTCTGAAAATGACAAAAAAAAGCTAAAAAAAAGCTCAAAAAAAAGCTCTGAAAATGACCAGTTAACTGGTCATTTTCAGAGCTTTTTTATTTATTTTTTTTCGTCCCCTCGACCCTAAATCTGAAATACAATTCCCGTAAATCAACTAATAAAAAAAATCTGGCCTAACAGTGGAGTTTTTAGGGCAATGATCACAAGTGATTCGATCATAGCCAACAAAAAGGGTAAGTTGTAACTTGTGATACCCATTTAAATTCAGAAGATTTTATTGGCCAGAATAAAGGCAGACTAATTTGACCAGATGACATTCAAGTTATTGTATTGTTTTACAATGTTATTTTAGACCATTTGGATAGAGAAGTATACTAAAACCAATTGCTAATTGGTCACCTTATATTTTTACGCTAGTTCAGAAAGTGAAACATAGAGTATAAAAAGTTCATGTTTTTTTAAGTGAAGCAATACTTTGCCAAGACTCTGCAAGTTATTTTATTTTAAAATGACGTGTACTTCTTGCACGGACGAAGCTAGAGAAAAGGTACCCTCATTTCAAAAAGTCACATTTTTTCTACTATATAAACCATAACACAAATTAACGTTTTTGTTTGTTTAAAGATGTGACTGGCTAGCGTGATATAAGAAGAATAAACCTCAAAAATTTTGATTCCATCGGACTCGTCGTTTTTGCTACTCAACAATATAAGACAAACATCATTGAAATTCAGCTTTAAGCTTGCAATTTACATAGAGACTTTGCACTGCTCTGTACGTTTTATCATCAGCGACACATCATTGAAATTTTCAGCGATTATTCATTATTACAGACGTCATCGTCTGTCTGAAAAATTGAAAAAAAACAAACATAAATATTATGCAACCAAATCGATGTTTAAACTCTCACATTGAAACCGGAAGTGTACAGTAGTCGTAAAACAATAATCGCCAAAAATGGACTAATAAAGTTCTACTGTGTTTGGCCTATAGTGTTCAAATAAAATTAAGTGCAATTAACAATTTTACCAGGAAATACTGGTGAATTTCAAAAATCTCGAAAGAGTTTTAAAAATGCAACATTTTGAAAATGCGTACAAAATCCACTATGAGCAAAGTTTCAATTGTTTGGTGTTTTTCCTGTCGGGCAGACCAGTTTGTAACCACCTAAACGTCAATTTTATAAAAACTACTCTCAAAACCATTTTTTCTTACAAAAAGTCGATTTTTGCATTTCTAACCCAAAAAAACTTTGAAGTAAAAGAAAACTGTTCAAAAACACTGCTAAACGTTTACCAATTAAAATGCACATATATAGGCAAAAAATTATTTCAATTTTATTAGCGTTTGGTCACAAATAATGAGTTTGAAAAGTGACCAATTAGAACTTGGTTTTAGTATACCATGGGTTGTCCACCTGTACGTGGAGAAAATCCACGAGCTTTAGCGAGTTGATTATCTTGCGTACAGGTGGACGGACATGGTTTAACTATTTTATATCACCTACATCATTGAATACCTTGCACTTAACGAGAAAGTTCATGCTGAAGTTGGTAACGGTGGTATAAATGAAAGTAAGTCGTGCGTCATGACATCTTATATAGTTTTAACAATTGATGCTCATATAGCTGATGTTAATTTCTATTATTATAAAGAGTGCTGTATGAAAAAATAATTGCTGTATTTCTTAGAAAAGGGAGCCTAAAAAGCAAAACATTTTCTAAATATTCAACATAAGAATGAGCTGTAAGCACGCCAGGATATGAATTTGAATAACACACGCAAAAAAGTCATATGTTTTATCAAAAATAGTTAAACACGGGTGGTAAACCTAGGAGCTACCACGAAATTGTGTTAACGTAATTTTGTTCCCAAGCCACATCCGGGACACGTCGTGGTAGTTTCCAGGCCGAAAATTTGATAAAGAAAGGTTGGTGTCACTTTTATTTTTGTTTTATTTTACAACTAAGAACGAACAATGGTGAAATCCGACAATGTGGTTCCGTGTAAATATATCTCGGCGTCCCATCTAGCCCAAAATTTTGTTTGAAAAGTTATTTTCTTTCTTTAGGTTCGTGTTTCCCCACTGAGCAACGGACCAACTTTCCCCAAAGTTCGAAGGATTTTAGCCCATATCTGTCAAATTAGATGGAATTTGATATCATTTGAGATGGAAATGATAAAAAGACCCTAATAAACATTCCTACACAGTAAAAAAATCTTAGTATTTACTCGTAAACGATTCATGCCCCCTTCGTCCTGTGTGGTAGTTTCCAGCTCATCGTGGTTGTTAAAATGATATCGTGGTAGTTATGAGAGAGAGATTTTTTCAGACTTTCAAGGGCAGCTAACTCTCTAGACCCGGGTTCGATCTTGCCGAATTTCGAACCCATCGAAGCTTTTATAGCTGTCCTTATTACATGCAAAAATGAATAAGATTCCATCAAAAATTAAGGTGCTAGAGTGCTCGCAACATTATACATTCATTTTTCAAACGCTCAAGGGCAGCTTACTCAGTAGTTGGTGATGGGATATAGCAGAAATTCAAACTTATTCTAGCTTTTATAGTTGTCCTTGTTACCTGCAAGAATGATGAAGATTCGTTCGAAAATGAAAGCACTAGAGTGCTCACAACATTTCTCCCATTATAAGTCTATTGAGAATTTTTCTGACGTTCAAGGGTATGTTGAACCGCAATTTCACATTTCGCAAATTTCACACCGTGTGAAGAATTGGTACCAAAACGTCACTTTTGGAAAATGTGAAATTTGCGTATGGTCAATTTCGATAATTTTAGGGGTCTTACATCTGTGCTCAAATTTCACATCTTTCTAATTTTACCTGTGAAGAATTGGAACGTATTCGTGTCATCTGCGTTCGATTCTTCTCAGATGTGAAGAATTGGTACTCAATTTTCACAAACGTGAAGAATCGGTACCAGTTCTACACACCTGTGAATAATTGGATCTGAAGTTTCACAAATGATTTTGAATGACAGAGCGGACATTATTTTATTACAGGTGCTACTGGTCAAATAACTATGTCTCTCAGGAACATGATTCATTATATGGAAACAAGAGGGTCTTCGGGCCAGGGGTCACTCATTGAGAATGACTTCATATAAGGGTATAACAAAGCATAGCTCTTCTCAAAGCCCAGCTATGATGATTTATTAATCAGCAGTTTCATTTTAAAGCTGGAAAAGTGTCCCTTTATATCTTGACAAAAGCCAAAGGATGTTGACACTCTGGGCCGGGCCAATTTGGTCACAGACATATTGTGATCAAAGATGGTAGAGGTCTACTAGCTGATGCTACATACCAAATATCAAGGCTCTAGAGCAAGTGATTTCAGACAAGAAGTGTTGTCTTTCTTACTAATGGGCCTTGCTATTTCAGATAAAAAAAATAAAGACATAGAAAACTGGTTACGCTGGCGGTCATATTTTTTAAAACAGTCCAATAATTTGAACAACATTGGTAGACGGTGTCCCACGGACCATTTGTGTCTAATTTTTTTTAAATCTGACCAGATTTTTTTTTTTGAATCACGTTACAAAATCCTGACATATATGTGAAGAATTGGAATCGAATGCAAAATGCATCAGATTTAAGATGTATTTTATCGATGTGAAGATTGCGCATGTTTGCTACATATAATTTCACTGCGTGCGCAAATTTCACAAAATTCGAAATATAAGTATTTTAATTTGATCTCCAACAATGTGACATTTTGACAACTGTAGACTCAGATGAGCCTGTGCAGCCTTCTTTTAAGCCTAGAAACTCAAAATGATGTTCAGTCGGTAACTAAACACTCAAAGAATATTCAAGCGACTAGCAAAGGTTCTGATCAGGCTGCACTTATGCAGTGAGTTGATAAGAGATGCCGAACGGACCACTAGATTAGCTTTTGAAGGAATTATGAAATTTATAACCAGACTTATGGCTATCAATTAATCCATTTAAGCCGAATGAACATGTCTATATCTTATCAGTAGGACGAGCCCTTTTTCAATTTTAGTTTTTTTTTCTTCCTCTTTTTTCCAAAATTTAATAGAACATTCTATAAGCAAACAGTGGAGACACTGATTAGACGCCGCATTCTGCTGATCTTGGTCTGCACTATTTGTCTATATCCCCAAAAAGGATGCTAGGCGTATATGGCCACGCTTAATCGACAAGTACAGGTACCACAAATGCAATTTCTTAGTAAAACAAAAAACAAAATGCAATTTCTTAGTAAAACAAATGCAATTTCTTAGTAAAACAAATGCAATTTCTATGTAAAACAAATGCAATTTCTAAGTACAACAAATGCAATTTCTAAGTAAAACAAATGCAATTTCTAAATAAAACTATGTTTATACGTACAGTGAAGTTGTGTTAAAATTCCAAAATCTCCTGCTTTAGTTTATCGTATCTAAAACATCCAAGCACATTCCCGTGTCAGTAGTAAGGCATTAGTCCCGATTTATGTAGCTTTGTAATTATCTCAATCAGTTTTAACATTTGTTTCGTATGCTAAAAAGAACCGTCTCATTAAGACGCTTTTTTGACAACCAACAGCACGTATTTAGTTTGAGAAATACGAAAAATAAGTTTTAATTACGCACTCAAATGTGAGACTGTAATGCTTCAATCGATGTCCATAGATACTGTATGAATGGCTGAACATGGGAAGTCAATATTTTGATAAGATTACAAAATATCTTTGATCGGAAATATTCGCAATTAGCTGCAAAGTCAGAGAGCGCTCGCTTACTTCAACCCTTCCTACGCTGGTGGAATCTTTCATCAATTTTGAAAGAGTGAAGCTATGTTAGTCTGACCTAGATTGGCTCCAGTCCTTAAACATTTTTATCATTCTTTTCATATACTTGTAGCCATGGTCTAATTCCGATGGCTTTGTTTTGCAACGTCTGTATAGAAGAGGTGAGAATTTGTTGATAAACGAAAGAAAATGATTACAACTGCAAATTTATAAAATATTGATATTTTTGGTCAAACTATGACACTGTTTCAGACTGTAGCCAGTCTTAGTCTGACCCTAAGGTCATAAAACTTTTTCATGCTTAACTCAACTGTGCATGACATTTATCCCGCTCATAAATGTTAAAATGACAATATTTGTTAGCATTTTAACATTCATTAGCGGATTACTAGAGGGCACAGATATTCGCCTTCACTCACATATGTAATAGTATACATAGACTGGCTCCAGTCCTTAAAACTCACATATTTGGGCCTCGATGCGAGAAAACCTGTCTTTGGGGGTTTGCGAACAACAAAGTTGCCGACCAGCCTGTGGATTCACACAGCCTGATCAGCGCTTTTGTTATTCACTTATTTGAAGGTTTCATATCTAAACTTGCCACAAGCGAAATTACAATTTTCTGGCAAGTATCTGTAGCTGAGCAGGCTGGTTTGAATCTTACATTGTCGGAAACCCAGACGAAAAGTTTTTTTTGCGTCGCGACCCATTAAATTTTGTTACATTGTATTAGGAAGGGAAAAACTAAGAAATGTACTTATCAACATGAATAGTTTTTGAGATGCTATAAGTAATAAAGAGCATGAGAAAACCTGATTTTCTTGCTGAATTTTATTTAGGCTTAGAAAATTATTCAAAACGAAGAAAAGTGCGTAAGAGGGTAAGTATGTATGTATTAGACTGGCTCCAGTCCTTAAAGCAATTTTTCATCAATGTGTCATATCATATACTTGTAGCCAGTCTAACTTTGATGGCTCTGTTTAAAACAGAGCCATCAAAGTTAGACTGGCTACAAGTATATGATATGACACATTGATGAAAAATTGTTTTAAGGACTGGAGCCAGTCTATGTATGTATGTGTTTGTTTTTAAAGTGCCTACAACAACTAGGGTCATATGGCCGTGAGACGGGGCCACATCTAAAAGTCTCATCCACAGATTCGAAAAGCCGGGAATGGAACCTGGGCCCTCTGGGTAGAAGACGAGTGGTTAATCAACTACATGGCGGCTCCTATAAGAGGGTAAAGTAAAACGATTTCCTCAGTCTACGAATTCTTGAAAGTACAACATTTCAAAAATTTCAGCATGGCGGTAACTTTACAGTTGGACTGCTGACAGTCGTTTTTTTTTCTTGGATTTAATTCTATATCATGTCTGCAACTGTCACCAGTCCAAAAGTAGTTTTTGTTTTACATGAAAGGAATACTAGCTCACAGCAGATTTTATAAATTCCCATCAGTGCTCTGGGAGGGTACAACTGCTTCATTTTTTAAAGCACTGGATTCTTTTATCACTTTTTTCTTTTTACCGAGCAAGACGGTTGTGAACACAGGTAAGCTAGGCTATTATATCGAGCGAGCCGCGCAAATGATACCTTATTTTCACGCGCTTTTCATACAACGTCACGGTATGATTTCCGCGCTTTTGATATACGGCCGATCTGGTATATGAGAAAGGACATAAAGTTGGACATTGCCATTAATTGCGTTTGCTACTGGTCCATTTGCTGTTGACAATACCTTGAAGCAAGCTTCAAGATAATGTTAAACCTTTAGTTTCTCAGTTTTACAGACATATCATCAGCTGTTGCTTGCACATAAAAGGAACTAGACTATGGGTGGACTAGGATAATTATGATGTAGGTCTATATTGTGTACATTTGATAATCTACACAGAGCTAACAATTTTGATATGGCTTTCCTATTCAATGATCCATTGAAAATGCAGAAAGTGAAAACAATTGCCTCTGATGGTGTTATAAAAAAGGATAACGTATAAATATAGAAATCATTTCAAACATCCCCTTAAACATTGGTTAGAATTAAAAAATGAAACCTTGAAGGAAATCCTCCTCATAATGCCCTCTACAAAAATTGCACAAATGTTTCTGGTCCGCTGATCAAAATGCCTACCAGAGTTAAAATAGTGCGACATCGTTTCCATCAGTACTCTCAGTGCTTTGATTTTTTCAATTAGTTGATGCTCAGAAAAAGAGGACCAGAATTTCTACCTATTTGAGGAATCCGGTGTTAAATTCAAGACTGAAATGTTCAACAAAGAATGCCCAGAAGTAATTGAAAAAACAACAACTAACTCTTGGAATAAACACAGTTCATATGAAACCCACGAAGCATAAACATTATGAACAGGGCCTCGTCGTGAGAAACCATGTGATCAACAACGGCGCAGACCAGCCTGCGCATTCGCGCAGTCTGATCAGCGCCTTTGCTGTTAGCTATCTGGAAGGCATAGCTATCAAACTCGCTACGTTTAAAAAAATCTCAGTTTTAACTAGTCTCTGTAGCTGAGCAAGTTGGCTTGAGTCTTATACCTGGGCGTAACCTCCGAAGACAAGTTTTCTCGCGTCGATGTTTAAATGATGACAGATGCAACACGTTTTCTCGCGTCGATGTTTAAATGATGACAGTTGCAACAAGTTTTCAAATGATTATAGATGCAACGTAGATTATGTTCATTACACATGTCAGCCAATGCGCATTGCAACACAAGTAACAGTATAGCGTTGCAGGGCATGCATTGTGGTGTGTTCGCAGATCTGTACCCAAATACCTACACTGGCTCCAGTCCTTAAAACAATTTTTCATCAATGTGCAATATCATATACTTGTAGCTATTCTAACTCTGATGGCTCTGTTTTAAGAAAACAGAGCCATCAGAGTAAGACTGGCTACAAGTATATGATACATACCCAACAATGAAAAATTGTCATGACAGATTTACCTGTATTAATCCGTATAGCGGTTTACACTGAAACGAATAGGAAGGTATTAATTAAACTCTTATTAAAAAAGTCTGGAACATAATACAAAAAAATTGCTGGTAACTTTAGAAACTACATTATTCTGCAAACATTTTAATATATTTTTCATAATTTTTGGATGAAAACTTAAACTCCCTTTTTCGAGTTTTTTCTGACCACTGCGAAATGATTAAACAAATAGTAAAAATGTCCCGTTTTTTCCGTGGATTGTTATTAAAAACATAATAATATCCCTTTTTAAATAATATGAGAAAAAAATTGCTGGTAGCAATGCGTAGTGGAGACTTTTAGGAATCTTTTTATATTTAATTTGTTGAAATAAAATAAAAATTTAAACTCCCTTTTTAGAGATTTGTAACACTGGTGTTGTAATTTTTTCTACCTTTTAGGATTATCGGCCTCATGGCGGAAAATCACGAGTATCAAGTCAGTGGCCGGTTGCATTTGTCTTCAGGGTATCATAATTTCTCAGTTTGATCAGTATGATTATAATAAACGTCCGGAAGATTATATAATTATTCAGTTTGAATAAAACTATTTTGTCAATTATGGAATTACCTTTTTATTGTGTTGTATGTATATTTAGAGATGTTGATGTCAATATTTTTAAAAGCATATATAAAATAATAATGGGCCTCATCGCAGGAAAACCTGGCATATTACATGCGAACAATAAAGGCGCAGACCAGCCAGTGCACCCGCGCAGTCTGATCAGTGCCTTTGTTATTTGCTTATTGAAAAGTAAAATATCTTAACTTGCTTCGTGCAAAATTTTAATTTTCCATCTTCTAGTCTCTGTATCTGAGCAGGTTGGTTTGAGCCTTACATGACTCTTACCTTGACGACAGATTTTCTCGCGACATGGCTCCATTATCATGATTTTGTCCTTTGTCCGAATTTAAAATATTTGATTAAACATGTCTCGATCAGTAATTAAAAGCTGGAGGTACATGATAATTATTTGTCGCACTGACGAGCATGGAGGCTAGGGCCACTATCGGTCCGCCAGAGAAATATCATTGGAATGGCGTTATGCTGGCGGGCCGATAGTGGCCCGCTTTATTATATTTATAAGAAAGACCAAGAGGAGTCTGCGCATATGTGTAGACCCATAAACGCCTTCGCTACTCTCATATACACATGGATACAGATAAAGTCTAGGACTTAATTTTAATTCTCAAGCCCCAATGGATAGGTAGGACTAGCCTGGGTCCAGTCGGTATATTTTGGCAATATTCTTTAATGCTAATATTTTTGAAAAAACAAATAAGAGAATAAAAAGATACACCATCAAAGGTATCGGTGGTCCGTTATTGATTCCGATTAATATTGTCATTTTTGACCAAGAAACGGAAAAATAAAAAAAAAGAAGAAAAAAATGATCAGACTGGATCCCAGGTTAAGGTAGGACCAACTTGACACCCGTCATACGAATAAACAAACGAAAAACGAATCGTCAGAAACAAGGACCCATGCGGAGTCATATATATGACTAATAATAGGGCCTAGTCCGGAGATAACCAGGTTTTGTTGCATGCGGGTGACTTTTGGTATCAAATTTTATTACTTTTGCAATATAAAATTGTGCAGTAATTGTTTTTTCTTAATTCAGACCGCTCGCTAATTCACCAAAACGTTAATGGAACCCATCAGGATCTACACTGCTTGCATTATCCGAATGTTGAAACTATTTTGATTTTATGATAGAAAGCATTGTAGACCTTCACGAAATGTCACAGAACGTAGTTTAGTTGTTTGATTGGTTTGATTCTTTACGTCCCGGTCAACAATTTTTCAGTTATGACGGGACGTGTAAACCAGTACTGAGCAGGGATTAATGTGTCCTGCTTTAGGACACAACGCAGTGCCGCCGGTAATCTGGGTCTTCGCTGCTATGGTTGTAATATTTGAGAATGGATAAGTGGTTACATCCGTCTTAGTACCAATAAACAAAGGATTACATGGACCCCATACGACGTTTACTTAGCTGTAGATTTGGACATGGTTCTAAACGTTTCACTTTTTCAAGAAAGTAAATTGTTGAATATATATATGATAATATGATTTTGTTGCATGCGAGTCTCTTCTGGTGATAAGGTTTTTCAAAACGTTTCGACAAATTATAATTTTGAAAAATAACAACAACAACTGAATAAATAGCACAAAAAAAACGATAATATTTTATGTTTATGTTAAAGCCATTCTTCATACATGTGGCGTCTGATCGGGGCCTGCACTATTTGCTGTAATGGCAGCGTGTCCAAATGGGACATATTACAAACTGTGTGAACCCAGATGAGACTCCGCATAATGTGGCATCTGGTCAGGCATCTGGTCAGGGTCTGCACTTTTTGCTGACTGAATGTCATAGTTAGCAACATTAGTTATAATATCATATCGATCTAACCTGTTTGAGCAGAGCATCTCATAAAAGGGACATATATACAAACAGTGCGAACCCAGATGAGACACCGCGTAATATGGCGTCTGATCAGGGCCCACACTGTTTAGCTGGTGTGTCAAGTTATTTAATAAACTTGAGTAGAGAGTCTGTTCTGGGTCCACGCTGTTTGCCTCTATACTTAATGCGTCAGAAATGCTTGGCAATTATTTGCAGCAGACGACTTCAGCAGACGACATTTTAAGATGCTTTTTTTTCTTGGCGCTTTAAGAGTTAAAACTCTACTCTCTTTGTAGTAAGTCGTTATTCAAGTAAAACCATAAAAATCAGTGTTTTTTGAGGATTAAGATAAGACCACTAGCCCCAGGGATTATTTTCACACCTCAACATCGCATATCGCCGCTTCTTTCCGGCAAACAACCGAAGCTTTCCGAAATTTACCTATTGATTGTCACCAGCTTGAGACGAGTGAAGTAAACGAATAATCTACCTGTTAGAAAATTTCATTGTTGGACACGTGAGCCAGTCTACCAAATACCGGTTAAGATACACCCACTCACCGAAACCAGAGCGAAAAACATTTTGGTCATCGACGTGAGAAAACCTGACTTTGTTGCATGCAATCAACAAATGCGCACACCAGCCTGCGCATCCGCACCGTCTGATCAGCGCTTTGTTCATTGAGCGGCTACATGTACCAGCAAAAGATAAAATTATATCTAAACTGGCTTCATACACAGTTTTGGCATTCTAGCTAATCGATCGGAACTCTCGAAGACAGATTTTCTCGCCCCAAGGCTTCTTTAAAACACACAGATGGTGGACTCATTTTAGGGGTCACAACTAGCACCGATAACCGTAATCATCTGTTGATTGAATCTGTTGAATTATTGTAAACGTCTTTAAATGCGCTCTTCATATATTGGAGGAAATAATGACTATATATACTGAGGGAAATAAGTTTAGCAATTTACTTTGGAGAATCACAGTTCAGATGAAATAAGATTTTTAAATTCATGATATCAAAAATATTTGTTGACAAACCTTTACCAGTTCGATAACAGTAACCCGTCGTTATTTTACATCATGTAAAGTCCTATTTTAAGTCCCTTTGTTAAACCAGCTTATCTGCGCGAATAGTTTTCTGCTAAAACTTTGATTTTTCCGCCAAATGTTTAGATCCAAAAGCAAAATATTGAAAACCGGTTTAAAACTGAATGTTCTTTTCACCCTTTCCGTACAGTTTTTAGTTGGATTTGAAATCGAAACATTACAAATTACATCCCTTCAAATTAAATAGCGTTTGAAATTAAAATGTCCAGCAGATGAAAACCTCGCTATAAAATTCAAAGAGCTACGTGCATTAAGAGGCTATTTTGCCCCCCCCCCCCCTATGAGGCCAAAAATGAAATTCACTTTTCACCAAATTATTTTAATTAGTTTATTAGAACAATGGCCCAAGTGTGATATTAGTTTGACTTTTACGTTGCTATGGTAACAAAAATGGCCGCCAAAATAGGCTGAAAATGGGAAAATTGACCATTTTGGAGCAAATTTTAGACATTTGACAGAGCAATTAACATAGAGCACAAGCAAATACCAAAAAGATATTTTAACAGATCATGAGAATTATCATGGCACACAACATATTAAAAGGATTTTTTGGTATTTAGCTGTGCTGATATCTAATTCTTT
This sequence comes from Loripinus fragilis, assembly GCA_964019695.1. Taxonomy (NCBI): domain Eukaryota; kingdom Metazoa; phylum Mollusca; class Bivalvia; order Lucinida; family Lucinidae; genus Loripinus; species Loripinus fragilis. The sequence continues at coordinate 30,431,937 of OZ026528.1, forward strand.
AAAATTCGGTCTCTAAAAGCCTTAAATTTGTTCAAAAATGGCAATTTCTATATTTTATGCCTATTTTCTTGGCTATTTTTGTTACCATAGCAACGGTAAAATTCAAATAAATGCCGAAACTTTACACTTCAGTCATTCTTCTAATAAACCATTCAAAAGAAATTTGTTAAAAGCAATTTTCAGATTTTGGCTCCAAAGGGGGCCATTTCAGCCTCTTAATGCACGTACCCCTTAGTTTCTTTAGACCTCTTGCAGGTAGTCATTAGATCATTTTCAAACAACTGGCATGTTTGCGCACCTGCTAATAAAAAACGATCTAATGCTCAAATGATTGCCAATGAGGAACCCAAATATAACTAATTGCTAAACTTTTTTCCCTCAGTATATATTGCTTGAATATCCGTTACCATATCCATTTGCAACTAACCCAAGAAAATGGACTTGGTACGAGGAATGTGATCATAATGCATCAAGCTGTATATGTACTTCAACAAGAAATACTGTCCCTGGTTATTAGTTTATCATTGTTTTGTTTGGGAAAACTTTTTGTATTAGTACTTCTTTTATCACTCATTATATCAAAAGCTTGCGGAGGCTTTGAATTCAAGAAATTAAATTTGTAAAAAAATACCGAATTTCGTACTTTAACAGAACCCATGGGTATGCAAGATCGGGTCGTCATTTTGATATTGATTTAGTGACGCAATTATTGCGTGCTAGCTGTCTCCCAAAATGGATATTATTTTAGATTACATTTCACGCAGGAGCTTGAAGTCATGATTTTTGAGTGATTTTAGGCCTAGGGAAGCGTGCTACATGCTTTAAAATGTCGAAAGTTTAGTGGTTAACGTGATATCTGAAACTTCTTTATGAGATACTATGAGATAACGCCTTACATTTATATACAATAACTGTCTCTCGTGTATATGAAAGGCATTCGTTCGATAATTCTTTATTCTTGTAATTAGTTATCTTTCAACATTATTTTCTTCGTACCATTTTGCAGGCAAAGCTACACATTACTATTGCATGCCCTTATATTTAACCATTGCATGTTAGTTGCTATCTTAGAGAGAGAGAGAGAGAGAGAGAGAGAGAGAGAGAGAGAGAGAGAGAGAGAGAGAGAGATAATGAATCAACTGAGCCGATAGATGCTGTAAATAGTTTGCCTCTAGTGAGACTCGAACCCACGACCTTGATAACTCCGCTTAGCACTACACCAGACATTTGACGCAACCAACTGCGCCACTGAGACATCCCCAAAAAAGAATGTTCAAGAAGAAGAGGCTATTGTAATTGTTTTAATAACCAGCCAATGAAACTGCTTTAAATAACCAGCCATTATAATTGTTTTAATAACCAGCCAATGAAACTGCTTTAAATAACCAACCATTATTATTGTTTTAATAACCAGCCAATGAAACTTCCTTGAATAACCAGCATCATAATTGTTTTAATATCCAGCCAATGAAACTGCTTTAAATAACCAACCATTATAAGTGTTTTAATAACCAGCCAATGAAACTGCTCTAAATAAGCAGGCATTGTAATTGTTTTAATAACCAGCCAATGAAACTGCTTTACATAAACAGCCATTATTATTGTTTAAATAACCAGCCAATGAAACTGCTCTAAATAAATAGGCATTGTAATTGTTTTAAAAACCAGCCAATGAGTACGCTTTAAATAACCAGCCATTGTAATTGTTTTAATAACCAGCCAATGAAACTGCTTTAAATAACCACCCATTGTATTTTTTTAATGACCAGGCAATGAAACTGCTCGTAAGTAACCAGCAAATGATATTGTTCTTAGACTAAATAACAGCCAATTAAATTGCTTTAAATCTCCAGCCATTGAACTTGCTCTAAATAAAAAACCACATGAAACGACTCTAACTAGAAATTATGGCGAAAAGCTAAAATTATTAGGATTAATTCTAATTTGGTTATTCTGTAATGCGAAATAAGAAACCAAATATACTTAGACGATGGAAATCTTGCAGCAAAGCAAGTTAATAATTTTATCGGATCAAAAGTTCAACTGAGGGACATGAGTCGTTTCTCTCCTGGTGCTACTGCGATGTCAGTTACACGTTTAACCATTTCCTTGCTAGCGGCGTCGTTTGTCGTCTGCTGATTGTCTTTGCAAACAGTGTGAACCCAGATAAGGACCGACTGAACGCCGGCCCTGATCTGGAGTCAACTGACTGTTTGCTGCTCTGATAGCGTTCCTGAAACACTTATTTGAAAGGTTAGTTTTGAAAAAGTCAACACAGACCACAGACCAACCACGGCACCGCGAAGAAGAGACACAGAACAATACTAACCACACGACCGCAATATAATAATTAAAGTAAAGTAACCAGCTCTCTCTTCATCAGCAAGATGATTGCAATAATACAAAAAAGACAACAAACACCGCATCAAAAAAACCTAGACTAAGCAAAAAAAACACAAAAAAAAACACGATGATTTCCCCTGAACTTGAATGCTTTTAATGCAAACCAAGTAAGCAGCAAAGTCTAAAATTAGCCGTGACATGAGAATTCCAACAATGTGGTATGTGCGACCAGCAAAGGCTCAGACCAGCCTGCGCATACGCGCAGACTGGTCAGAGCCTTTGCTAGTCGCTAAAATATTCTATGACTATTAAGCTACTGACTGAGCATCATTTGGAGTTTCTAAGCTTTAAAGGAGGCTGCACAGGCTCGTCTGAGTCTACACTTATCAAAATTCCATATTGATGGAAATCACATGTTATGGCTCAAATGTCATCTTCAGACGTTGTTTTCGTGTGGCTATTGTTTTATACATTCATCTGTAAGCAGATTATCTCAAAATCCGTATGGTACTGTCCTGCCAGCCGTTAATGACAGTGTCGTCATGTTTTGTTTACAACGTTATTAGGGACTTAAAATAGATAGATCAATTGCGGATAGGATTAATACACAAGTGATCTCTCGATTCGCGCTAGCTCAAGTGGAAAGAATAAGTCAATGTTTTATTTAACAATTGTAAAACTATATTAAGTCACTGTCACTTTTGGTTCGCACGACAGTAGGTTTAAACAGTTATGACTTTACGACGTGTCCGGAAATGTTGCGGAAGACTAAAAGTGCATTTTACCAAGTGCGGATCCAGAGGGGGGGGACAGGGGGTCCGGACCCCGCCCTGGAAAATCACAAGTTACATGAGTTTCTATAGGGAATAAGCAATTGGACCCCCCCCCCCTAGAAAAAGTTGGACCCCCCCCCCCCCCTGGAAAATGTTGGACCCCCTCTAAAACCTTGAAAAATGATATATTTCTTTGAAATTGACCATTTGACTTCAATTTCTGGCAGGGAAGTTATGCCAGATTTAAAAAATAGAATAACATATCAACTAGCTGATTGTTTTATTAAGCATGATATTTACCCTGAACTTGAAGGCTTTTATAGGAAACCACCTAAGGATCAGCACCTGAAACGTCATTGGTTGGTTTTGTTTGTTTGAGATGATTCTTTACGTTCCATCAACAATCTTTCAGTTATACAGGAACGGGTCTTCCTGGGTTGAACCAGTACTAAGCTAGGATTAATGTTCTTGCTCAAGGACACAACGCAGTGACGCCGGTGAGGCTCGAACCCGCGGCCCTTCGGTCTCGAGTCAAGCACTCGACCACTGAGCCACTGCGCTCCCGTCATTGGTTGGTCTGTGGTCTGTGATTGTTGCATTTCCTAGCCATACTCACTTGCTTTTTATAGAAAATTCCATATTTATTATAATTATAACGATGTATGAGAAATTTCACTAGAATAAAATAGTTGACGTACTAATTTCAGAATTTCTTATTGTATTTGTATTGCTTCTGCTTTATTATAGGAAGCCAAAATGAAACTAAAATAGATGTTAATGTTTTATTTTGTACAGGAATTCAAAAACACGGTCGTATCACTCATTTCATTGCACACAGTCAAACTAATAAAGTTATCCTGACAAATTTATTAGAAGAATCGCAGTCTAAAGTTCTGGAATTAAGTATGGAATTGTCTATTTTGTATTTTAAGGGGTCACGTGTAAAAATTTCTATAAAATAATGTATTTCCGTCCCTGAAGATTGCTTTTATCTAATCAAACAGTGCAGATCTTGTTGAAATACCGCCTTATGCGGCAGCATTCAGCTGGGTCTTCACTCTTTGCCAAAGTACCTGTGGATGAAAAGGCTTAACCGTTATCCTGCCAGTGTTTTTTTTTCTCCTGAAAATGTCACCTGTTTAAAGTGCATACAGCAGATATGTTTGAACTCCTGGGGAAACAAACAAATATGGACACTGATCGTACTGCTCAGACTGATCCGAGTTCAATCTGTTTGCAATATATGCAATAAAATTATATCAACAGAAGACAAAGCAGACGACATTTGCCAGAGAAAGGGGCTTAAAACTACTTACAGAATAGCTCAAATCAAGATGCTACAAGGCAACTAGGTGGGGGAAGGATGTTACTCGGGTACATTGAAGTGGCATCTGAATTACATTACATTTGTATTTTCGTTATTTCTGTTCTAATGGTATAATTTGTGGTTACCTGGTTTTTGCTGCGTGCGAACAAACAAAGAAACAAACCAGCCTGCTCTACCCCGCTGACTGATCAGCGCCTTTGTTATTCGCTCTCTTAAACTAATGGTAGTTAAATTAAGATTTCTTAGTGTCTAGTCTCTGTGCCTGAGTAGACTGGTTTCAAGCTTACTTGGTCGGAAACCCCGAAAAATCCCATCGCGACAAGTCCCATTTATCATTAGCATGATACAAGCATACCCCCCCCCCCCCCACACACACAATGAAGTAAAACCTTAGTTTACTGGTAGGAAGTTATATAAATTCATGAACAATACCAAGTATTTTGTATGAATTCTATTAGTAAAATCTGTCAGTGTATACTATTTGAACCCCTACCGTTATTGCGAGGATTGCCATCACGTATTTTCAACTTGTTATGTCGTATTTACCAGATGTTTTCTCGATAATATGACTTGTCATCACGTAATTTCAACTTGAAATGATGTAATAAGGAGATTTTTCTCGTTATTAGGAAATGCTTCTCGTTATTACGACTTGACATATTGTAATTTCTATTTGTCATGTGTTTTACTAGACGTTTTCTCGTTATTACGTCTTGTCATTTTGAAATTTATATGACTCCTTTAAAAGACCTCCTCTGATTGGCTGAAACTAGCTTGCACTGGTTGTGACAGATCTTGATGTCAAACAGTGATGACCTCAGGACAGGTTAACATTGTTAAAGAGACTTAGTCTGCAACTATGAATATTTTTCGATTTTTTTTTCTTTTTAAATCATTTGTAAAAGTAGAATTAAGTTATGTTTTCACAATTAATCTGTTCACTATAGCTGAAAACTGCACAGAAAAGTGAATTATCTTATAAAACAGGTGTGTTTTTCTCTTGTTGGTAATTATTTGCGTCCCTCCAATAATTATAGACAGGTAATTTTAACATAAATGCTGTTGTTTGGATACTGATAATTTGTCAAGATTTACGAAACACCTTAGACCAAAATATACTGGAAGAGGCTCCAATGGAGCCCTCAATTACAAACTATAAAACTAGAATAAATTAGGTTTATTTGACAGCTTGTTGCAGTGCGAGAAGCAGTCTCTGGAAGAAAATGATAAATATCTCATTTTAATGACTTCCAGCTGGTATGGGTTCTCTTTACTGATTTTCTGGAGAAACTAAACAGTGCAGAACCAGATAAGCTGCTTTCTAATCACTAGCCCAAAATTTCTGCTGGTAATCTTTGTACACAGTTTTGGACCTAGATCACGCTTCGACTTAACTCGCCTGATCTGGCTCTAAACTGTTCGGTACTCTGGTGGTATTTCTTTAGGAATATATAAAGTTGGTCAGCAGACGACAAAAAAGTATGCAGAATTACCTTTCAGGCAGAGTTACCCTTATCACATCCAAGTCGTTTGCTATTAACAATTGCGGAAATAGAACTTTTATGACTAACAGTGTAGACCCAGATCAGACTGCCCATGTTAGAAATACTCTGATCAGTGCAGAACCAGATCAGCTGCTTTCTAATTGTTAGCCCAAAACTTCTCCTGGTAATCTTTGTACACGGTTTTAGACCTAGATCGCGCTTCGACTTACTTCCACCTGATCTGGCTCTAAACTGTTCGGTACTTCTGGTGGTATTTCTCCAGGCATATATCAAAGTTGGAAGAACATGTAATTTTGAAAATGAAATTCAGCAGACGACAAAAATGTATGCGTAAATTACCCTTCAGGCAGAGTTACCCTTATCACATCCAAGTCGTTTGCTTTTAACAATTGCGGAAATAGAACTTTTATGACTAACAGTGTAGACCCAGATCAGACTGCCCATGTAGGAGAACTCTGATCTGGGTCCACACTGTTCGTCTCCATTCTTACATAAGTTAAACTATCTAGGTAGTGGAAAACTACAAAATCTCTGACCAGCCGTTATGTACGCGATATATACCATCTTCTGTGGCTTTACAGCCTAGTAGACCGTGAGCTGCTTATAGACCCCCTCCCCCAGGGGGAATTTTGTACACTATAATTTTCTAAAACTACACTATATATGACACAAAATAACTCATGTTAGCCCTCTGGCAGTTGGGGCATTAATGTGTTACAGCCTTGTTAACTACGTTACCCTATAACAGCTTCCAATCCTCTTGTGCAAATACAAACCTAAATCTTATTTATCAACATGCTGATGGCCTTAAAATCACTTAACTAAACGCAGCAAACAGCTGGTATGCATCACTACAACTGAAGTCCATTATATTGCAGTTATATACGTTACTTACTTTCAAAAATACTTCTATTAAGTGTTGTGCTATCACTAGACCATGAACTCCCAAAATATATCTGGGGGAGAGTTTTATACACTATATTTTTCTAAAACCACATTACATAAGCCACAAAATAATGCATGTTACTTCTTTATGGGTTTTGGCGTTACCCTGCAAAAGTAGAGTTTAATACGTTACCCTAAAATAAAAGGAAATCCTATAGTATATATATCAAACTGTTTCTTATTCTTACACATCAGTATTATCTTGTAATCAAAATTGAATGACTAGCAGTATAAGTTTAACACATTTAGGCATCTTTTATTGTTGTTACATACGTTACATTTCTTTAAATACATGATTTTAGTGCAATATTAGAATCATATGAGGTTAAACTGCTAGAGGATGTAGATAATTGCCATTTGAGGGCTCAATTAAATGAGAGAAACAATAAATATTACCTTTTTAACATAAAATATAAGTGGGATTAAACTCTGACAAAAGTATGGGTGATGAAAAGGAAAAAACTTAAACTAAAAGCAAATGAAATGCCATTTCAATTAAGAGTGTTTTATCGAATATATGTAAACATCACTTACAGAAAATGCTTAATTCAATGATCAAATTATGTTTCTTAAATGCTAAAATAACATCACTTAACTGTCTTACACTTATATATGTTTAATTATTTTTATCATGAAATGATACATTGTATATGCAAGACATTTTCCTCACTGTCTATAGTTCAATTTAGATGAAACATGATATTAAGCATGTAGTAGTTTAGTAAGATCACTTGACCATTATGTAAGCCAACAAAATACATACATAGCTTATCTGCTATTGATTACAACAACTATATTAAGAACTATCAAGGAATGCTACCTTACAATTTCTAAAATTGTAAAGTCATTTTAAGCATGGTCAAAATCGAGAAATGGAGAATTAAAACAGGTGTTTATCCTTTGAACAAAAACAAAAGTTTTTTTAGAATCATAGTTGTTTCTGACCCATTTATGGCACCCACCATGCCAAACCTATGGTTATATCCCCTTTGGTAATGAATCCATCTAAAGCATGTCCAGTATACACTTTATCTCGGTAACATGCATAACACAAATATTTTAGGAGAATATAACACTTGTCATCTGTTTCATCTGTTTATACATTTTTGTGAAATAATGAAACATGACAGCATAAGTTTTGTTCTAAAGGTTCTTTGTAAGTGATATATTTAAAAGGGGTTATACATAGAAAAGCTCCCTTGCATCGTTAAAATTGTATTGTAGACATGACTAAATGAATGGACTTAAATAATTCATTGGTAATTTTGTTTTGACTTATTTCTGTCAATTATACTTAGTCTAACAGTGATATTTTATTTTATTCATATCTAGTATGCCAAATGAAAAAATGATCATTGTTACAAAATTACATCCATCTAATCATTTGCATAAATCAAATCAAGCTAAATAGATTATAACTAGTAACGCAAAGAAAAAAATCAAATGAGCCAGCACATTTGATTTTGGTACATGTACTTATCACAGTTTCAAGAAATGAAGGCTCATGTTAGCCTGTGTAAATGTGTAGACTCACCAGAGCCTTTGCTGCCTACATATACTAAGTATAGATTTAGACCAGAATTAAGACAACTGGCTCCACTGCGTCAGTGGACAATTAATGCTGGCTTTTGCCAATATGTGATAAGTACCAAAATCTCACATGCTGGTCAAATCTTCATTTGAGCACTTTATATATTACATTAAATAAGATCAGCAATTATTATTTCCATCTAAATGCAAAATTTTTCATACTTTTGCTACTGTCAAAGAACAAATCTGTGATATGGTTTCATTATTTGGTATACTATATCATACACACATGTAGCACATATTACAATAAATACACTGCAATATATCTGATATTTATGATGTCTTTTTCATTGTGAAAGAAATATGATTTCTTTTGGAGATAATTGAGGAAAAAGACCCATGGAAATCAGAAATAAATAGATACTTATCAACAAAATCATGTAGACTTTGTTAACATTGCATGTAAGTTTATCAGGGTAACACTGTTGATAGTGACTAGGGTGGCCTCTCAATACTATTTTTGCCAGAACAGTTGACTTTTTTGTATGTGTTCTTTTTCCAATCTCTGGTGTGTTTACAACTCATTCTATTAGTTTAATGTTCATATAAAGCTTTGCTGTTGAGAATTCCTGAATAATTTGGTTATGCCACATTCTGTATAGTGGAAATTATCACCAGTTGTTTTGACATTCATTTATAAAACTAGTAAGATCACATGACAGCACTGTTTTTTTATGTTTTACTTTTCCATCCCATATGCTAAAAGAACATTGTTAAATCTCTTTTACATTAACTTGAATGTCAGTTGGCCAAATTTGGTCTGCTCTTATTCTGGCTGATAAAGTCTTATAAATTTAAATTTGTATCGTAAGTAACAACTGGTCTGATTCTGTGGATATGATCCTATCAAATGCGATCATTGTCACGTAAAAATCCATCATTAACACTTTTTTCCCCATTTTCATGGAAGTATTTGTTCTTTGTAAATCATTAACTTATTTATATAAGGTTTACATTGCTTGAGCAAATGATCAGAAATACTATGTTGATTTCATTAACATTTTTATTCATTAAACAGTGAAAGATATGCTGAAGATAACAAAGTCCATTTGAAAGCTAAAAATAAAGAAATGTGTCACCATCTGCATATGCAAATAAGATGTCAGTACAAAATTTTATTTGGAGACAAATTCTTTAAACAGTTTCTTAATACATTCACTTGTGATGCATAGTATCTAATGTAACACATATCAAATTTTATCGTACCAACTTATATATGCTTGATTCTATCTGGATTGTTAGCACACACTGTTGTAGGCTACCACCTTCAACACAACATTTAGTTAAAAAGTAGTTTTTTATTTCTGTAGATGAGCATACATATACAAGGAATATTAGCCTGTATCCTAATACTAACTTTGTGTAATATGAACAACAGTTAATCTGGCTGCAATAAGATTTCTTGGTTGCTGTTAAATAAGTAATTGAATTAAACTTAGAACCAAAAGTCTTCAGATAAGTATTACAAAATCTAAATCCACCTTGTATTACCATTTCAGACTCAATTTATACTGTCTCTGACATCATTTGGACACACATAGTAACTTATGATATAATTAATATGGTAGCATGCGTTACTTTAATAGTTTTTGACAAAACGTGGGAATATATTTTTTATTCAGCTATCACTTGAGAGCTCGAATATTCTTTGTTAATGAAGTTTAAAAGCTATAAATTTTGACAAATTGGTAAAAAAAATAAATAAAAAAAGTTCAAAAATATATTATTTCACAAAAGCTAATATGCTTTGACAATTTGATATAGTCTCTTAATATGAGCTGATAAATTCCATTTCAGAAAAATTATTATCTATATACCTATTAACACACTAAAAAAGTTTTGAAATAAATTAAAATGCCCTATGGTTTGTCATTTAGGGTGTAAATCAATATATGGAACACCCTGAAGTTAATGTAACATACATAACATATTGTCAATCAAACATCAAAATGATATTTTACATCAGAAACAATGTTAAATATCCCCTTTCAGTCTTGTTTATTAATAGAATGCTCATATATGGTGTTTAAAAGCATACAGATAGGATTACATGCTGTATTTTAAAATGAAAAGATTCTTACTTGACATAACGTTTTCTTCAGGGTCATCATATTCAACAGCTTATAACTCTTGGAGTTTTTATGATAGAAGCAAGCTGTTTGCAGTTTTTGAATGGTCAGTAAATTGTCTTTCAGAGACATGTTATTTTAATCTAAAATATGTATTGAAATAAATATCAAATGAAACTATTTAACACAATTTTAATGATTTTTAGGGTGTATTTGAAAATGTAACGTAAATGACACCATAATGGGCCTAAATAACTTTGACAAACATCAATATCTGCAGGGAATTAAATGTTCTTGTATATTACATGACTATTTAGCCAATTTGAATTGGTCAAGTACTACCTTAACAGCCTTAATTACATAATTTTGTTTTAAAAAAATGACAGGTAACGTAATTAACACGCTGTAATACCCAAACGCCCCAGCCGCCAGAAGGCTAACATGTTTCAAAAAGCTCGTTAGATGATACCCTTTATGAAAAACATAGTCTACAAAATTCCCCCTGGGGGGGGGGGGGGGGGCAAAACCCTTAGTAGTTCATAGCCTATAGCATATGAGCATATCAGACCTGGTTTGAAACACCAATGACAGGTTTGTCGTATTGTGGCTCATATGACATACAGTTCCTATGGTAAAATGTTCAAAGTACCAATGGAGGCTTGCCATAAGAAAATTTCAAAATACCTCAAAGTGGTCTCTGTAGCTACACAGCTAGTTTGTGACCAAACAAATGGTTGAAAATCCCTGAAGGTATGTTTTGTTTAGCTTTTTTTTTATTTTGGTTTATATATTATTTTTTGTGGGCACCTCCTCCCCTACACCCACTCCATTTTTTATACTTAACAACTTAGCAAAGTTAACGCGGAAGCTTTCTATTTACATTTACTTTGCAAGAGACCCAAGTATTCATGATTCCATGAACATTCAAAAGTTAAATTTATTTCTTAAACCATTAGCTCACACATGATCCTTTGGCTCAGGTGCCTTCCGCTCAGGTGAGTTTGATTTGATTTGATTCTTTACGTCCCATCAACAATCTTTCAGTTAAACAGGGACGGTTCTTCCTGGGTTGAGCCAGTACTAAGCTAGGATAAATGTGTCTAGCTCAAAGACCACAACACAGTGACGCCGGTGAGGCTCGAGCCCGCGGCCCTTCGGTCTCAAGTCAAGCACTCTACCACTGAGCCTGTGCTCCCGCTCAGGTGAGTGGAAACTGAATTATGATACGGGCTGCTGTAAATCAAGATCATAATTAATTAACTCATTACTTAATTCGTTTGACATGTGGTTTTATGCCCCAGTCAACATCTATGGCCATGTTGAGACGGCCAGTTAACATACCTGGGTATGCTTGACAGTGCAGGAACAGTCTGATCTTGTTAAACACTTCGACAAGGAAGCTTCTAAAACATTTCAGCAGATAACAAAAGCAGACAAATTTTGCTGTGGTTTAAAATAATTTATTTGAATATAACACGTTTAACTCTCTGTCTACTACTAGTGTCGTCTGCTATTAACTTTTGCGAACAGTTTGTCCCAGATCAGACCTGACAAAATGTTGGGTCTGATCTGTATCCAAATGTTTGTCATCCTGATGGTATTCTTCTTCATTTTTGTCCTGTCATGCAGATTTCTGTAGATGAACTAACTAAACTTAGAATTTGTCTTGAAACACATCTGGATGCCAGCAATCATATGTAAACAAACCCTGGAGAATATGCTGTTATAATGACCTGCTAAACCTTGGGGTTAATGATGCATGTGGCAGAATCGCAGCTTCTTATCAGATAGCTAGAAATTTCTGAAATGGGATTTTCGTTCAAAATGCGTAGAGGTGGAAATTGGTAAAATGTTTACCTGAATTTTAGCTATTTTACTGTGTTCTTGCAAAATAGAAACATTAGTTCTAAAATTAAAAGATCAAAAGTTACAGACTATGCAGCTTTAATGTCAGTGCTGACAGAGAGCTAAAAATAGATTGAACTAATTCTAACCCATGCGACATTACTTTTGTCACTGCTACCTGACAGCTAAAAATAGATATTGCAACACTGACTGATTTCTTATGTATATTCAACAGGTAAAATGTGTTGCATTCAGAATTTGCTCGCTTTTTGAGAACATTATTTTTACCCATTTATGCCGAATGGAATAACCCACTGTTATCAATTGGAACAGTTCATTGCTGGTTTAAGGGATGTTAGGTGGTATTTTTCATTTTCATTCAAGTTTTGATAGAAACGTATGCAAGCAAACAGTTGAGACCCTGATCAGATGCCGCATTCTGTGGCGTCTGATATGGGTCTGCACTTTTTGCCTATGTCCCACAAAAAGGACGCTAGGCATTTATGGGTTAAAATGCAATTATTTTGCTTATCTCATAAGAATTGCAGAAATTTGGGAAGTATATTGTTGAAATAATCTTCCAAGTGAAAGTGTGCACTAGGAACATCTGACTTGAATAAATTTATGAATATGAAAATACTTTAAAATAAAACTAGGAAAAGAGAGACAGTGTCTATAACAAAACAATTGGTGCATTCTTTTTCGGTTAACATCAGGATTAGGTCAACCCTCGAAAGTGATGTACACCTCGGCTTCGCCTCGGTGAACATCACTGATCTCGGGATGACAAATCCTGATGTCAACCTCTAAAGAATGCATCAATTGTATAATGTCGTATTCAATGATGATTTCTCGTTATAACGTCTTTTCAGCATGTAATTTCAACTTATTTTTTTTTTATTTTTTTTTTTATTTTTTATTTTTTTTTTAATTTCAACTTATTATGACGTATTTACGAAATGCTTTCTCGTTATTACGACATGTCATCACGTTATAACGTAATAGTCTTTTTTATTCTTTAACCTATACCCTTCGATGGTTAAGCTAGTGAAAGTGAAATCGATTCTTGGGATATACCAGCATCTATTTAAATATTTGATACGTTAGTGCCATAAACGATGTGTGGGTTAGGAAGTCGCTTCCTCTTTAAGGACAATTCAAAACTGGCTTCATCAATAAATGTAATTTTCTTTCAAAACCAATTATGTCTGATGTCGAGAATAGAACCACCTTCTATGGTCCCCTGTGGCCGACCCACGCAGTTCATACTCAATATTTCAGTCTCCTTGAAGTTTGAGGTACAGTAGAATCTCACGTAAAGTCGATGTCGTAAGGACTAGAGGTTTTATTTCGAATCATCAGAGGGAGCGAATTCTTTCCTTTATGAGTAGTTCCTTATAGCATTGAAAACTACTTTTACCACATTAGGTGACCTCCCTTTAATGTTACTATTTTTATTACGAACGTGCGAAACTGCGTAATGGGAGCTGCGCCAATGGTATATGATCAAACACACCCTGTAAAATGCGTTGTATTTTTACTGTGTAGTTTTTATGTTCTAATGGCTCATTTTATTGTAGCTGCCATTTTCTTGATATAAGCATTGATCTCTTGGGAAGTTTTGTCGCACAAAAACTGTTGATCATTCCCTTTTATGGAATTATATGGCATTAATATTGCAACGGAAGAAATTATCTTCTTTCGCGGTCGTCATCTGTCTACTTGTTTATTTATTAATTCCGCCAACAACATATAACGTATAATTTCAGTTCGCCGTGAAAGCGAAAAAGCAAATTTAGAAAAAAATAATATGTTTGATATATGCCATATATACATCGAATCAGTAGACTTTTTCGAACCAAAATGTCACTCAAAAGTCACCTGATAGTGTTTATTATATACTCTATAAATAATCATCTTCAGAGGCATATCCACTGCCGCAAATATTTAAGAAACAGATCAGCTCTACATGTAGCAGTGAATTGTTATATGATAATTCACTGTTTGGAGGTCAGTTGTAAAGAATATCAAATCACGAGCACGCAGCGCGAGTGATTTATCTTCGTACAACTGACCGACAAAAGGTGAATTATTACTCAACAACTCAGGCACTAGAGCTGATCTATTTCGATTCTAACACACAATAAACGACGAAAAAACATTTGAAGTCTTCAGGTTCTTCCAACTTTCCCCCATTGCACTGAAGAATTCCGCCAATAGTTGGACTGTGTTGCATATGTTTACATTTGCGGTAACAATTGACGTCAGCTAGTGCGCGCTTTCCACGCGCTTTCAAAACTGTGACTATATCGTTTGATATAACAAGGGTTTTTAGCATTGGCTCTATAGGCAAGGTGTGTTAGAAAACTACATAATGCATGGTTTGCCGGGCGTGACGTTGCAAAGCACACGACACGATGTAATATTGCATGGCTAACGGGAAGTGACGTCAGAACGTCAAGTAATTTCGCATGATCTATCCGTAACGTCAATTAATTTAATGGTCTAAAATGACAGGAAATGCATACCATACTTTTATCATATAATAAAACAATTGTTGACTTATGTTTCGGTAGACATGGTGTGTTATTGAACAGTAAACTTAATCATATTGACCTACGCTCCGCGTCGGTCAATATGACGTTAACTTTTCAATAACACTCCATGTCAACCTCAACGTACAATATTAAATGACCAATGCACCGATGATTTTGCACGTGACAATCCCACAAGCAAAATCGCACATGTTCAAACTCCCACAACTAATAGAGGTTTACCTTACAGTTAGTGGATTTAACTATTTGCATGCTCGGTAATTGTTCATGTCTTTTGTTGTCTGCTGATCAATTTGTTTCAAAATCATCTTTCAGGAATAACATCTGTGTGTCAAACAGGTAAAATGCAGGTCAGGATCTACGTTCTGTCGGTCCCGATCTGGGTCTAAACTGTTTGCACAGGTTATCAGATGACAGAAGTCGCTGCTTAGCAAGGGGATAGTTAAAGGGGCTATTTGGGCCCCCAATGAAGCATATTTTATCTGATGGTGGTGCATTAAAAATCATCTCCAAGTGTGAAAGTCTGGCCCCGGGGTTATAAAACTACTTTCATGCTCAACTCAGCTGAGCACGAAATTTATCTCGCTCAGAATTGTTTATCCTGCTCATAACTGTTAAAATGCCAACAATTGTTGACATTTTAGCATAAATAATACACCATCTGAGATACTTAAAGCAAGAAACGTATTCATTTGTCTCCCTACCCCTCCTCACCCCACACCACCAAATGAATCACTAAATTAATAAATAGAAAAATAAGAATAAAATGATGAAATGAAAAATATCAAGAACCATTTAACAATACCCAGTATCTAGATCTGGCCACAAGGTTATAAAACTTTTTCATGCTCAACTCAACTGAGCATGGAATTCCAACTGCTAACTTAAACTATAAATGCTAACAAATAAAGACTTTTCTTTCTTTCAAACTCTCAGATTTCGTATTTATCGTGCTATAAATGTTCAGATGCCAACAATTGTCACATTTATGAGCATGATAGATTTCATGCTCAGTTGAGGCAAGCATGTCACAAGTTTATAACCTCGGGGCCTGGTTTAAAAGAGAGATCTTGATTATAATTGAGCTGGAGCATGGCAAAAGTTATGGGTGAGAGGATCGAAGTGTGATGTTGTAGCCTGTATTGCTGATACATTCAAAGCAACATAACGCAATGAATAATTTATTGTATCAAATAAGTGTCTTGGTGCATATGAAGAAAATATGTGCAAATTCCCGCGAAAAAAGATATTTTTTTTTTGTTATACAGTTACACCAATTCAACCTACATCTTTGTATGCTAAAAAAAGTACCGGACATGCGACAGGCCTTCAGATACGAGGGCGTGACAAATTAAAAAAAATTCTCAACCAAAGCATATACTATGGGTACTCATAAAAAAACCCAGTCCTTTTTGCACCCTGATGTACATAATTTTAAGCTAAAAATGTGTCTGCCTGGACCGATATATGATGCGAATTTTGGGGAATGGGTCCATTTTATCGACCTCCTTGTCTGAAGATATGCGTATTTGATCCTTAACCATTGAAATATTAACTGCTATACATTAAATTGCAAGATTGATAATTCAAAACACAGATTGTTTGACAACTGTGAGCTTAAAGGCTGATATAGACCTTTTATTAATGCCTAAAAGCGTGCGTTTTCATCTGGTCGCTGAGATTCAGTGCACGCGGATGCGTTATGTCTGCCAAGTAATAAATATACAAGTACGTGGCGATGTTTAAGATTGAAATTAAAATCTTTGAAATAATGTATACAATGTTTTCATTTTGCCTACTGTTCTGCCAGCCAAGAATGACAATGACGTCATGGTTGTTGGTGGTACTTTTCATTTCAACTCAAATTTTAATAGAACACACTGTATGCAAACAGTGGAGAACCTGATCGGGCCGCGTTTTGTGGCGTCTCATCTTGGTCTGTCCGCTTGCATATGTCCCACAAAAGGATACTAGGCATATATGGGTTAAGGTAGACTTAGTACTTGACGGGCTCTGTGTGGAGGCGGGTGCCCAAAAACTCAGAACATTGAAGCTTTTCCACATTTGTTTTACCAATGAAGAAACACTTCAACAAGAAGTTTATTACCCGACAAGAACAGAGGGTACGAGCACTACTGAATCAACGCGCATGCATCTTTTTGTTGTTAATTTGTCTAATCTTTGTACCTCTTATGCCATATTATGTATGGAGTGAGTGAAAATAAAGATATATATAAAAATAATTATTATTTTTGCAAAGTTCAATACTTTGAAGAACGTTAATCCTCAAGTTATATCTCAAAAACAAGTGAAACCCCCAAAAATGCCACAATCACAGACCACAGACATACCCATGGTACAACGAAGAAGAGTTACTGAACACAATTGGGCATCGAGGCGAGAAAACCTGTCTTCGGGGGTTTGCGAACAACAAAGGCGCAGACCAGTCTGCGCATCCGCGCAGTCTGATCAGCGCCTTTGTTTTTCGCTTATTGGAAAGTGTCATATCTAGACCTACAACAAGCAATTTTTTACTATTCTAGCTAGTCTCTGTAGCCGAGGAGACTGGTTTGAGTCTAGCTTTGTCGGAAACCCCGAATACAGGTTTTACGCGTCGAGGCCCAATAAAAGTAAAAGCAATCAGCTCTCTCTTCCTCAGCTAGAAGATTACAAAACTAAAAGGGCCACTTAGAACTACAATAGCGTAGCCAGAACGCTGAAACGGTTGCACACATCAATTACAAATATCAAACTGTATCAAGCAATGTGATCTCTACAATTACGTCCCTTTCGAAATGGGAACTTCTCTTAAAGGAAAGTATTTGCTCCTAGAGGGAGCGAATTCTTTCCTTTAAGAGCAGTTCCTTAAGGTATGGAAAATCACTTTTATCACATTAGGTGGGTTCCCTAGAGTGTTGGGGCCCCCAGGGGTTTTGGGGATCTGGGGAGAATGGCTATTTATTTTCAGGGGGCTGGAGAGTACTGGTAATTATTTAAGGGGAGCTAGGGAGCAAGCTCATAATTTTGGGGATATAGGGAGCCTTGCCTTAAAGCAAAACAAAATAAGGAAAAGCCTCCATTTTGTTTGATTTTTTAAAAAAATCTTCTGCTCCTGGGGGGCTAGCCCCCCAGACCCCCCTTGTAAATTCTAAATGTATTTATTTTCGTACCAACATGCGCATCAAGATTGAGCTGAGAGAGAAATATGGCAATTAAGTTTTCTACTTGCTTTTTCCCCTTAAAATTGTTGATTATTAGGTTGGTAATTACATACTTTGGACGCCCCCAGATTGCACCAGATCACACCATTTTTCTCACAACTTTGAAGAATGCTTATCCGATTACAGTTACTTGATTTAACTGCAGTTAAACAAGCATATAGGCACTAATATGCAATTGTAGAAAAGACTTTTTATAGATAATGCTTTCACTAAAGTGTATAGAAAAACCTAGTTTAAGCTGTTCGTAAACATCAGCCCCTGTTCCCAAAAAGAAAACCGAATGGTATGTCTCCAAACCTCCTAGCCTACTCTACCAGGTACAGCAACAACATTTTAAGGATGGCCTCATACTGAGCCATATATAATGCATTATATTGAAATTCATTATATGTCATGCATTCCATGACTTTTATATGTAATGTATTCCATGCCAAAGACCTGTCTTTACATGTATAAAACAAAATATTAAGTGATCATTAAGTCAAGCGCTCTTATATAGCTTCATAGTTTTTAAGTATGTGATTTTAATTCTACGGAAAGATAAATACATTTTAGGGAGAACTGGCTTATATTTTGGGGGATTTGGGGAAAAGCTGAACTATTTTTAGGGATTTGGGGAGCGAAGGCAAATACATTTAGGGAGACAAGGACATTATTTGCAGGGAGACGGGGAGATCAATGCAATATTTTCAGGGATCAAGGGAGCACAGACCCCCCTGGGGGCCTCAGTGTTACTATTTTCACCACGCACGTGCGTAATGGAAGCTACGCCAGTGAACCACATCACAGAGCGAGGTCTAAACATAAAATTCCCTCAAAAACGGGAGTAACGGCAAACAATAAATCATCAACACTTAGAACAGAGAGCAGCCAAACCCGTGGCCAGGACCGACCGAACTGCTGTTCAGCAAAACCTCAAACATCAAGAAATGTCGATTTAGGCAGTGTTGACATGCATACGTACATGTATGCAAAATTTGATCAAAATATACCTTGTGGTTTAAGAGTTATGTGCATTTGCACTAGCTGGTAACGGATGGACGGACAAACGGACTCACTCAGTAAAAATAAATAAGTACGCCAAATATGATCCAAATATACCATGTGGTTCAAGAGTTATGCACATTTTCATTAACTGACCACAAACTTCCATAAAAATCTTGATGCGCATGCAAGTGCATGGTTAGACAATGTTGACATACATACCTAAATCAAAATAAACTATATGGTTCAAGCATTTTCACTCCCTAACTGGTAAGGGACGGACGGAGGGACAAACTCCGACAATGATTATAGTGCACACCTGAGGGTCGTGCAGTTATAACATATACTGACGGGCAAAAGAAACGCTATATCTAAAAGTTTCGATAAATTACTAAGAATGACAGCAGTTAAAATGTATCCATGTATATTTGCCAAACAATCGACAAATTAAAGTAACCCCGAGGCTTGACTCAAGCTTCTGGTCATGGTAAGCTTGTGCAGCTCGTGTTTGTGAGCCACATGCAACAAATAACAAACTTTTACTGTGGCGTTTCTTTTGCCCGTCAGTATATGTACATTAATAAAACGGTTAGGACCGCAACCCTATCATTTCGCTGCTCGTTTGCAAAAATGACATGTTCTTAAGACGTAAACAACTCTTCCATTAGTTGTAAGGCTAAAGTCAGACAAGTTCGGTTAAAGTAAGATTGATAAATCAATTAGATTCTTATCGAAGATCAATAACTAATATGTTTGTTGACTTTGAGGCAGATAAACATTTCTAGGGTATCAGAAATCAGAAAATGCTCGTTAACACTGCACGCGAACATTTTATCAGGTTGGCTTAATCTGACACGTGAAAAATGAACATATCGGCATAGTGTCCAGCACGTGAGATCATTTCCAAGCAGCAAAAGTTCAGGCGAGCCTGGGTCTTTTCGGCTCGAACAAATAAAGTTTGGGCATAGGTGAAGACACACACTAAAATTTAGAACTAAAGCCCCGCTCGATGCGTGGGCATTTGCACAGATGCGATAGGTATCAAAATCTCATATAATGTCCTTATACATGTAGTCCCAGATCATTAGAAAACGGTATGCACGTAAATATCTAAACGCTGCATGCTGGGCGCCTTTTCATGTTTTGTTGCCGTTTGCTGACTTTATTTTCATTTCTTTTCATTTGAGCCGCGGCATGAGATTTCCAACAATGTGGTATATGCGACCAGCAAAGCCTCAGATCAGCCTGCGCATACGCGCAGTCTGATCAGAGCCTTTGCCTGTCGCTTGAATATTATATGGCTGTAAGGCTACTGACTGAACATTATTGGGAGTTTCTAAGCTTAAAAGGAGGCTGCACAGGCTTGTATGAGTCTACACTTGTCAAATGCCACATTGTTGGAAATCACATACCATGGCTCAAGTTTTATAGTCCTTTTAGGATTATTATCAGATTGACAAATGGTATGGATCCAGATCAGGTCTGACGTTCCGGGGCCAGACTGTTTACAAGGGTCGCCATTAGGAAAGACAGGATTAAACGGGAATGTATTTTGACATTTTTGTAATAATTAACTTTTTAATTCTCTTCTGAAATATGAGTGGTGTCTGCGAAACGGGATTTGCAGTTTTCTTGGCATTAATCATTTCGCAAAAAAATAAAATCGCCACAAGGTACGCCGGGTCACGTATAGACCACGAGAGATGCTTGGGGACAAAAAAGAGTCGTGCGGTCTGTTTTTATCTCATTTTGCTTAAATATTCCATGAAAATGAAATAATTTGGTCTCAGTGAGACCAAACTATTTCATTTTCATAGGATATAAAAACGGGGGACATTGAGGGAGGTTCAAGCAAATCCCCTGAATCCCCCTTGGACCCGCCACTGGACATATCCAGCGGGCTAGAGGTCTTCCCGGCAGGCGCATGGCGTCAAAATAACGTCGTTTTGACGTTGATATGACGTTGTCGACGCTGAAACGACGTTGTTTCAAGGGCTGTGTTGATTTAAATCAGTGTCATCATATACTCATACATCTATACCCTGTGCATGTGAGCTTTGAGCTTTTTCTGTACGGTCGTTTCCTGTGTAGACTGCTTCACTGCCCCCACATATAAACTCGTTTACCTACGAGTTCAGTGGAGCAGTCTATTTCCTAGGTTGAGCCAGAACAAAGCAGATAACGTGTCTTGCTCAAGACACATGGCAATGACTGCTCAAGACACATGGCAATGACTCGTGTGAACCAGCGACCCCTCGATCTCAAGTGAAGCGTTCTACCACTGAAACACTGCTCTCCTTTTAGAGGGTTTGATTTGATTTTTATGTCCCGTCAAAACTTTTTCAGTTATGTCGGGACGGGACTTCCTGGATTGAACCAGTACTAAGCAAGGATTCATGCGTCTTGCTCAATGCGGCGGTGAGGCTCACTGCTCTCCTTTGAGTATATTGGAGCAGAATTTAAAGGGAACGGCGAAGGCTCTGACGAGATTGTGGATTTGCACAGACTTGACTGAGCCTTCGCTGTTCGACAATCCGATAAGCAGCAAAATCTCATACTGGCTGATTTATTTCGTTGGCGTAGTAACAAATCAAATAACTAAATATATCAGGGTTCTTGGTAAATATAAGGAGTGAATAAAATGGGATACTGACATGAGAGCAATAAATGAGGATAAAATTGAAATCGACAGCAAAGGATATACTTGAAAATTACAATGTTGGAGGCTAAACATTAACTTTATTACCTACTAGTGCCGTCTGCAGATATGGACCCAGGTCAGGTCCGACAACAGCAACTGCTGCAAACAGTCGGGACCTAGACCACGTTCGGCAGAACGTCGGGCCTAGTTGTTTGTGATCCAATCTGTTAGACACTCTGATGGTATTCCCGGAAGAAATTTTTGAAAAAAAAAGTTGATTTTGAAAAAATTAGCAGTTGTCAGCTCATACCTTTTGCAAACAGTTTGGACCCAGATAAGGTCAAAATGTATATGGCATCTGAGTATGACCCCTTTATATGACCCCTTTCTTTGATTTCATGGCCAATAAAATCGGCCCCTAGATACGAATGCGTAACCAAAAATTAATGATCTTACTTAAGTTTCTCAATCAAAACCTATGTTGTGGGTACTCAATAGCTCAATAAACTGCAGTAATCCATATAAGCCTAGCGTCCTTTTATGGCACGTAGACAAATAGTACATAACCAGATCAGACGCCACAGAACGTGGCGTCTGATCAGGGTCCCCACTTTTGCGTACAGACTGTTCAATTAAAACTTGACTAAAAATGAAAAATACCCTCCAACAACCCTTAAAACGATAAATGACTGGTTTAATTGATCCATTCGACTTATATGGGTAATCTAGATCTAGATGTCCAGCTGCTGACCTACAGAAAAGGTCATCTACGCACCAGCAGGGTAACTAGAAAGTACCCAAGAGGGAGTTCCAGCGATAAGGCGCAAATTTTCCCTAGTTGACACGATTACAAACACAAAATTTTCAAATTGTCCTAATGTTTTTAAAATTGGTGTGGTTCGGCAGCAAAATATGCATTTTAAGCATAAAAAACGTTCCGAAACGATCCAGCATTCATAAAGCTGTGAAAACTTGTGCTTTCTACCCCCACCCCTCATTTAACGTCTTTATACTGGGTGCCGTTTAGACCAGACTTTGAGTAAATGCATTGCTAGTTTTCCAAACTAAAAGTGCTAAAATGTTAAGGATAGAAGTGCTCTTCATTTCCAAAACTTTACGGTATTTCTTCTGCCCATGCGTACGAAATAAACTTAAAACTGTGACGTTTTTCATTGGAATGATGAAATTGGTGTCTTACCGTTTGTTTTTAGATGTTTCCACCCTCCCTCCTAGACCCAAGATGCCCTTTGAACAGTGATACGTCGCTATAAACATATACAACATGTGTAAAGGGCGTCTTGGGTCTAGGGGGAAGGGGTTGTACAAGCCAAAAAATACATCACACATCTGATAAAAATCCCATACATGTAAATGAAATAGCAAGTACAGTTGATGATCAAAATAAACTTGAATTAAAAAAGAGGAAGGGTTATTACATGCTTTAAATAAAAAAAACAAAACAATTGAAATATACGGGCTACGGCACAAGGGTGCATACACGGCTGGTCTATATGTATTTGTTGAATGTGCCTAGTGTATCCAGTCCTTATTTTAACAAAATAAAACGAATGTCTCTTCAGGGAAGAAGCCCGCTTTATCGCTAGAAATCCTCAGTGTTTGTAATCATGTCAACTAGGGAAAATATACGCCTTATCGCCAGAACTCCTTCTTTCCTTTATGAGCAGTTCCTTATGATATTGAAAATCACTTTTTACCACAATAGGTGAACTCCCTTGAATGTTACTATTTTTATTACGCACGTGCGTAATGGAAGCTACTCCAACGCGTCTGGTATATTATTCGCAACACCAGCAGCGAAAGTTCAACAAACTCTGTGCGAACGCAAAATCCCAACACAACCTTCGCTGCCCCGGTACAACAATGGAATGTAAAGATGGAAAGCGTATAAAACAAAACATGCTGCACGGATTCCAATATAAATCAAAGCACTGTATAGAACTGATGAGAACGGTTTCTTTAAAGGGCGTAGTAGGTCACCAAATTACCATACACAATTCTGGAAGTGTGTGCAAGGTGGCAGATCCTGCTTTTTGATGAGCTTCTACTTGAAAAAAAAAAGTCAAACTTTTTAATGACCTCTACAAATGACAAATCATTATGGCTTGAGCTTTTATAAAGCAATAGTCCGACCCCTCTTAATAAGCAGACTTCATCAAGCTTTATATTTAATGATTCAAGCAATTTTTTCAAAAACTGTCTTCAACGCTTAATATATATACACATGTACATATACAATGGGCCAGGCCCACTGCAACTATCCGTACTGCATAGTGTATCATTTCCTTTTTTACTCAACCTTTGTGTTCCAAGGTGATACCAGCAATACAAAATCTACAGTAAGGAAGAAGGCAAAGATCAGGAATCGATAAATCAAGTACCATACCTGACCCAGGACAACACATGGGAAAGTGACAAAACACAAGCAAAAATCACACACAAGAGAGCCAAGAAGTTAGACCTCCCAATTATAAATCACTTACAAATGTACATCTAAACACGCTGGCATTACAAGTCATATAGGCAGATTTTAAGCCTTTTGACCTTGACATTTATATCAGCAGTGTGAAACTATTTATGACATCTACAAAACTTTGGCAATCAGGGTGCAAAATATGGGCCACCAACATCAAAACATTAAAGAGGTATTTGCGTTACAAGCCAATCAACCCGAATTGAATTATATCGACCTTGACCCTTGACTCAATGCGTACTTTGAATCCAAACGCGATGTTGTCATTTACACACCTCAAGCAAACATTATATCAAATATGAATACCCTTCGTAAAAATGTGAGAGCTGGTACTTGTATAACAAACCACACAGCCTGACTTTATGTATATTTGTCATCGACCCTCAGTGACTCCAAGGTCATATTGGCTATCTGAAACGTTTGATAGTTTCAAGTTTCAAGTTTTCAAGTTTATTCAGAAATATAGCACAATAAGCCAACTTTGGCTCATGAGTACTTAATAACTTAGCATACAATCTAAATACAATACAATCACAATGATCAAATGAATGTGGTATTTTATGCTTACGCAAATGAATGTACAACTATGTATATATCTCTACCATGCGCTCAATAAGCTGATGTATCCATACTGTATTCATGAGAAGATTATAAAATGTTGAGAAATATGCAACATACATACACGCAGGTATACACACACATTCATGCCTGTATACATGTATGCATGCAGTCTGCAGGCATCTTATACCTACTGACTGCAAGCATTCACATCCTGTCTTGGCCCTGTGTGTGTCCACATGTGTGAATCTTCTTAAGCTACTGCTAAATAAACCAATCCTAACTTTGCTTGTAACCAATTAGTATTACTTAATTTGAAATTACCTGTTCACTTCTGAATTTAAATGCTTTATAAATATAAATACCTAGATTCGTTAATAACTTTTTGTTGTTTGAATTAAATAATTCGATTAGTTTTGGAATGTTTGGTCTATTCCAATAATATCTTGGAATATAAGTTTTCCTTATACCATCGTGTAATTTGCATTCGAAAAGGAAATGGAATTCGTCCTCCAAAGAGGTGCAAAAACGGCGTTTCCTTTCCTCAAAGGGTATTGGATGTGGCTTATTCCACCTGCCTGTTTCCACGGCTAATCTGTGTGATGACAGCCTAAGTTTTATAAAGGAGTATTTATATTTTGGAACTCTTATAAGATTTAAATAATCATGAAATTGGAAAGATCCAAACAAATTGAAAAAACGAGCTCTGCTGTGTGTTTGTAATCGGGCTTGAGTGTTTTGGGCGTAATTGTCTGTAAGCCTTTGCTTAAATAATGAGATAAATACATTGTAGTTTCCCACCCCCTGTTGTACCCAAACTTCATAAAACGTGAGCTCTGACAACAAGTTCCTGACTAATACTGCCCAGTTAACCTTATTGGGGTGTGCTTCTACATCTTGCAACATGAAGTTATAAACGTGCTTTATATATTTAGTTTCTTGTGAAGTCAAAATCTTTAACCAGTAATTTATTATCTGTACCAATCGTTTTGTGCGTAAAGTTTGTCTATCCAGTTCTGCATATACCAAATCATTGTGAGTACTTGTTTTAACCCTTAAAATAGTTTTCAAAAAACGCAAATGCACTCGTTCTATTGCAGGCGCCTGTATAAATCCCCAAACATCTGCCCCATAACAAAGAATTGGTACTATCAATTTATCAAAGATATCTGGTCTGTGTTTTATCGAAACTTGATGATGTCCGTGAATTTGTATAAATATTTGTTCATTTTAAAAATTGCCTTCAGTCCTTTACCAGCTAAATAATTTTGTGTTTCATGAAATGAGCCTCCTGTTGTAAATGTGACACCAAGATATACAAATTTATTAACAATTTCAAGCTCTGCTCCGTCATAATAGAATGATATGTTATCCCGTAATCTACCCCCTTTTCTAAAAACCATAACCTTTGTTTTTTGAGTGTTGACCTTCAACTTCCATCTTTTACAATAATTTTCGAGAACATTTAGACTTAATTGTAAATTTTCTTTATCATTTGCAAATAAAATTATGTCGTCGGCATACAAAAGTAGAAAGAGTTTAAGCATCCCAATGTCTACCCCTTCCGCACCCTTAAGAATATATTCCCTTTCGATATCATTTAAGTACATTGAAAAGAGTATGGGAGATAAGCATTCACCCTGTCTGACCCCTAAACAGCAGGTGAAATCACTACTTACACGATTTTCAAACTTTACTCTTGATTTTAAGTTTGAATAAATTGACTTGATTACATTTAACATTTTTCCACGGACGCCAATCTCCACAAGTTTAAACCACAAAATGTCATGCACAATATAGTCAAATGCTTTTTGAAAGTCGACAAAAGCCGCAAATAATTTTTCATTATTATTGATGGAATGTGAAATTAAGCCATGCCAAATAAAAATATTGTCGGTCGTGCCCATACCTTTTCTAAAACCTGCTTGTGCTTCAATATAAACATTATAATTTTCAGCCCAATCATTCAACCTATTGTTAAGAATAGAAGTAAACAATTTACCAACAACACTGAGCAACGTAAAGCCTCGATAATTTTCAACGTTTTCGATGTCTCCCTTTTTGAAAATAGGAACGATAAAACCCTCGCCCCAAAGGCCTGGGTAGGTCCCAGTCGAAATAATGACATTAAACAGTTTATGTAAGTAAGGCTTCAAAACATGAAAGCCATATTTCAAAAACTCATTTATAATTAGGTCTGGCCCTGCACTCTTTGAATTTTTTAGATTTTTTACCGCTTTGTTTATTTCGCCCATTGAAATTTCTACATCCAGCTCCTGAAACATTACCTGAAATATATCTTTTACTATTCTCTCATTAAAGTAAATAATATCGTCGTCCGGCTGGAAAAAAACGATCGTCTGGATTATTTATGGCTTTAAAATAATCATAGAAATTGTTTGCTGATACCCCAGATGCCTTCCGTTGACCCCCTGCATTTTTTAATAGTTTCCAATATTCTTTAGCGTTTTTAAATCTCATATTTTCCAATTTGCGAGTTTGCTGCTTAGCATGTGTGAATTTTGCCTTGCGCACGTTTGATTTAAAAATAGATCTTGCCCTTTTCATGTTTTTGCAGTTAATTTCACTCTTATCATTTCTAAATAAATTTAAACATCTATAAAATTCTAACCTTGCATCCCTGCAATCATCATTAAACCATTTATTGTCACTTTTCGATTGATATCAGCAAAAGTTGATGGCAAAGAAGCGACTGAAGTCAAATAAGAATGGCCAGTTATTCAAAACAACAAATTTATTTACTTCTTCCGTGTAATAAATATTTCGCAGCTTATTTTTTTTGCGAGTTAGTGACTTCAGCAATAGAAACCAATTTTTGAATGCTAATTTATAAATACAATCTTATCGATATCATCAAATTCTAAAAGCACTTTTTTAATTCTACCACAGATACTCAGAGTTCCATCACTCAGATCAAAACCAAAGCCTATCAAGTCACTAAGTGCAATCAAAATATACTTATCTGCACAATTGCAATGTCTGGCCGTTTTACCCAACCTAAAAGGTCAGGGGTGTGTATAAGATCAAACATTTTACTTGCATAACGTTCTAAACTTATCTCCTTGTATTTTAATGTGAAACATGACCTTCTTCAGATAAAAAAATGTTTTGACCTTTTGATCCCATCTATGGGTCGAGGGTGTGTAAAAGGGCAGAATATTTGCTTGCATGGTATTCTATGCTTCATTCCCATTAATTTTATATGCTGCATGACTACTTTCAGAAAAGAAAAAAATGACCTTTTGACCCCAACCCAGGGGTAAAAAGTGCTAGCATGTTATTTATACTTCATTCCCTTTAGTTTGATATGCAACAAGACAATATTCTGAAAATAATTGATTTTATATAAGTCTATATGACCCCTGCGGCGGGCCCATTTTTGTCCCCAGCGGTATTATTTGAACAAACTTGATAGAAGTCCACTAGGTGATGCTACATACCAAATATCAAGGCTCTAGGCTTTGTTGTTTCTGACACTTTTCTCATGTTTTGCCTATATAAGCCCACGTAAAAAAAATGTGACCCCCAGGGCAGGCCGCCCATTTTTTTTGGTCCCAGGGGCATCATTTTAACAAACTTGGTAGAGGTCTACTAGGTGATGCTTCATACCAAGTATTTGGGCTCAATGCCTTGTTGTTTCAGACAAGAAGATTGTTTCATGTTTTCCCTATATAAGCCTATGTGAAACATGTGATCCCCAGGGCGGGTCCATTTTTGGCCTCATGGGCAGAATTTGAACAATCTTAGTAATGGTCCACTAGATGATGTTACATACCAAATATCAAGGATGTAGGCCTTGAGGTTTCAGACAAGTAGAATTAATGTGTTTTTCCTATATAAGCCCATATAAAACACGCGACCCCTAGGGCGGGCACATTTTTGGCCCCAGGGGCATCATTTGATCAACTTTGGTAGAGGTCTACTAGGTGATGCTACATATTAAATAAAAGGTGCTATGCCTTGTGGTTTCAGACAAGAAATGTTTTTTCATGGTTCCCCTATATACGCCAATGTAAAACATGTGACCCCGGGGTGGGCCCATTTTTAGCCCCAGGGGTTTAATTTGAATAAATTTGGTAGAGGTCTACTAGAAGATGCTACATACCAAATATCAAGGCTCTAGGGCTTATAGTTTCAGACAAGAAGATTTTTAAACTTATTTTGAAAATCATTTTTAGCCTGTGTGACGTAGATATGCAACACGCCGCAACCATTTAAACTATTTTTAAGAGGGCCCTATAAGGATCATTCCAGCTTGGTTAAAATCCAGCCAGTAGTTCAGGAGGAGATGTCCTTTGAAGCAACGGTTGACGACACACAACGCACGACACATGACGGACATTCAACGATCACAATAGCTCACCATGAGCCAATGGCTCAGGTGAGCTGAAAGTTGGATATAACATGGATAGCATGCGACAGTCTGCATGTCTGACTGTAAACCAAATCACTGTTTATACACTGTTTATAGCTGTTTTTTTTAATTACACGACGATTGGCCAGCCCTCAGACACATTGATGACCCTGACTTAAAACTTAAACCCATTGGCTGGTGTCTGATGCTTGTCTTTAGCTGGTCCCCCTGTGCTCCACTTGAGGGTTTCTTATCTCTGAATTTCTGCGTGTCGTGATACCTTTTCTTTGTTTCATCATAGTGTGTTAACTTGATTAAAGTTTGTGTCTCTGTATTGATACATTGCATAAGTAATGCCGCCTACATGTTAGTTAAAATGTGTTTAAACAACAGAATCTTAGGTGAAGATTTCTTACCAGTAAAATGCATATAAGCACTTGGTGGCTTACTAAGGCGGTGGCTCTGGTGTTGTTGATTCATTGTTTATTTTTGCTTTCATTGTTCGACGAGGTTCTATGTGTGGCCTTGTTCTAGTTTTGCAATCACATTGATGGGAAGGCAAATGAAACTGGTGAAATGTTTTGTCAAATACACTTAATATACACATTCCTCCTTTTACCAATGAAGAAACACTTCATCGGAAAGTGTATTACTAACCACGAATAGAGGGTACGATCACTATTGAACCAACATGCATGCATCTTTTTTGTTAATAAGCTGTCTAATATTTGTACCTCTTATGCCATATTATGTATGAATTGAGTGAAAAAATAAAGATATATACACACACAAAAAAAAACAGAAAAAGAGGGCTAATTGCGTTTTTAATTGTCTTCCTGCTGTCTTGAGGCTGTTAGTATTCTGTGACTCTTCCTCATGGTGCCTTCGGTTGGTCTGCAGTAGTGATTGTGGTATTTTCTGATCATACTTACATGGTTTTACTATCTCCAGCGTTAAGGTTTAAAGGTTATTGATTTCTGAAATCTAATCATTACGTTTGATCAGCAAAACATTTTGATCATCGGTTAAGTGAAAAGCTTAAACCACATGCCTATTGACATTTTAATTCTCACATTAAGATGTCTGTCTATAAAGCCTATTTTTGACAATGTAAGTTAAGCCAAAAACGACCACCAGACGACCTCGATATATTGTGTTGGGCATTTAACTTCAGGAAATTACATAAAAACAGCATACAACAACATTGAAGAAAACGTTTCAGAAAAACAGTTCATGTCGGTTGTATGTTCACACAGGTTTCACGTGTGTCGGCGAGCTAGCTTGCACCCTGTGAAAGCATTTAACGGTGTCATATTAAATGTTTTATTTGAGATTTATGAATAAGTTTTAATCCGGAATAAAGTCGCATGGGAAATCTAGAAAAAATGAATTCCATCATATTGCATAGTCTACAGATATCAACAGACATTACAGAATTGGAATGAATCAGAATGGGACATTTCACGAGATTTCTGTACAAATCGCATATGCGAGCAGCGAAGGCTCAGGCAAGCCTACGCATACGCCCAGAGACGTCCGACTCTGCTGCGTAGTACATCAATAGCTGCCGCAATTCTAATATCGAAGTTACCAAATAAATAAAGGGATATTATCTCCACATTCAGAAGGCTGACAAAACGATTCACAATACAACCGAGTCACTTTAACCTGTTTAAAAGCACAACCTAGGTCCGAGGCATTAAACTCTTTTCAAGCTCAGCTGAGTACGAAATTTATCATGCTCATAAATGTTAAAATGCCAACAATTGTTGGCATTTTAATATTTATTAGCATGATAAATACAACCTCTGAGAGACTTAAAGCAACAAACTCCTTTATCTAAATTTGTTGGTACATGTATTTTAGTTTTTATGAGCAGTTGAAACTTCGTGCTCAGTCGAGTTGAGTTGAGCATGAAAATATTTTTAATACCTCTGGGGCGACTTTGGTGACTTTTATCATTCGCTCTCCGGAAAGTATAAATAGTCTTAACATGCAATATTTCAGTTATTAGCAGCTTTTTTGCAAACACCACCAATATGACATGCTTTCCTCGCTATGCGTCCCGTGTGAAAACCGTGTGAAATTAAAACCATCAGTTTTGCAAAATCCAAATAGTTAAACAAAAAAATGCACGATAGGCATTAGTCCGGTACCCGGCGTCTCTTTGTGTACGAAAGACAGAGTCGGAGAGGCAGGGTACCAGACTAGATAGGCATCGACGGGGAAAACTGATCTTCGGATTTTGCGACAGGCAGCGCTTCTCTCCCAGCTATGACTTTTATGCTTTTCACATTGATTTTCAGGGGTAACTATTTTATCATAAATTTTAGCAAATATGTTTTTGAGAAAATATCAAACTCCTCCAAAAGGTTCCAGCATCCAAGATGCTGCATTTAACGCTGCTCACTGATGCAATCTTTGAGCAGTTGCATCAAAGCGCAAAAAAAAAAATGTTTAAATGTGATGAGAAACCCGGTTCGCTCGCGAGTTAAGACGGCGGTCGGCTGGAATCCGTCAGTTCTGGATCACGTGGTAATGTAATGAGAAACCTCAACTTATATGCCCATAAATAAGTTCTCACAAAGTACATGGACAGACTGTTCCGTCGGGGTGGGGTGGGGGTCCTGATCCTGACAACGTATTTTGTTAGTAATCAACGTAATTCACAGAGGGCCATACGACCTTGGGTCCACATGCTTTTCGAGGGGATCCGTACCAGAATTCCATGGAAACTTTTAGCCAGTTATGATTTTCGAGGAGGGGGTCCGGAATTCTGCCCCCCCCCCACCCCACCCATCCGGATCGACCGCCTATGAAGTAGATACTGCAATATTGCTCAATAAATGACGGTGTACATGGCAGTATTACGTTCTTTCATCTCTGAATAACAGTATATCCGTCGTGGCGTGAGACTATCCGGTCTGCGTCTTTGTTGTTCGCATGCAAGAAACTCAGATTTTCTCTCGACGAAGGCATAACGAACAGATGATTCGCAGCTGTCACGCTGTCATGTAGCTGTCACGCCGATCGATAATGAGCGCGATGCGTGTCTAAATAGCTCATGCAAATGTGCATTTTCTGCATCACTGATACTTAAGTAGAAAATGTGATTTTTAACGCTTTGGTGTCTTTATCACTTAAAGTACAGAACAAAACAGAATTTTATTTGACTATAGCCCGAAATGTATGCAAATGACTCCTTAGTAGAACCCTTTGTGATGTTCTAGTTGTCTCATTTTTAACCATTTTTGGAGGAGCAGTCTGATATCAGTGTTCATATCGTTTGTTTCTATGAAAAAAGGGAACAGTCTGATCAGGGGTCATGCTTCAATGTAAAATATCTAGTCTGAAGTGCACTTGAATATATGGACCCAGATCAGACTGCTCCCAAAAGGGAGCAACCTGATCAGGGGTCATTGTGATCAGGGGTCATGCTTCAATGTAAAATATCTAGTCTGAAATGCACTTGAATATATGGACCCAGATCAGATTGCTCCCAAAAGGGAGCAAACTGATCAGGGGTCATTGTGATCAGGGGCCATGCTTCCATGTAAAAGATCTAGTATAAAGTGCACTTGGATATAAGCAGCAGAAGTTAACAGAAGATATTTTCAGAACAGGCCCCGAGGTTATAATACTAATTTCATTCTCAACTCAGCTGAGCAAGAAATTTATCCTGCTCATAAATGTTAAATTGCCAACAATTGTTGGCATTTTAACATTTATTAGCACGATAAAGGCAACACCCGGGAGACATAAAGCAAGAAACTTCTTTGTTTGTCGTTATTTTAGTTTTTATTAGCAGTTGAAATTTCGTGCTCAGTTGGCTTGAGCATGAAAAAAGTTTTATAACCTCGGGGCCAGAAAACGGTGGCCTGAGAAGGGTTAACTTTTAGCAAATCTATTTGTGTTTTGTGAAAAGCGATAGATTCACGTTTTGTGTCTTAAAACAGTACAAAACACTCGGATTCTTGGCATTACAAGGCTCTTTGGAATATTTACGATTTAAGAATTCCATATATAGCTATCTGATTTTGTTTAAATATACAGTAAAACCTGTGCAAAACGGCCACTCGCAAAAAGACCGGAAATTGGCTTTCAAGACCGATTATCGCTTTATGCAGGTCAAAAGTATTGCAGAATGCTCCCCTTGGAGCATTTTGCAATACGTTCGACCTTCATCAAGCTACCATTTGTCATTAAGATCTTTGTTTTGTCTATTTTAGTGGTCGTTTTACACAGGTTTAACTGTAGAAGGATGATGCCAAGAGAGAGATAAATTATGTGTATTTTTTCACGCTGGTGACACAATCAGTCCCATGAGAAGCCAGATTATGACGGAAAACGTCCTCGTTCTATATTAAATGACACAGCTTATAACAAGGTTTTAGCTAGACTGGTATCAGACCAGTAAATAGAAAAATAGTAAAATATGTGCACATCATATACAAGCATTTATATCTCTGAAAAAAAAAATCACTGACTGTCTTATTTACTGTATTCTGAGCAATGGGGAAGTAATAAAGTATCATAAATTTATCTCTGTAGTAGTTATAGAACTTTCAGCTAGATGTCTTAATACAGGGCCTGAAGACAGACTAGGTTTTAGCCTTTCTGGGCTGGAAATGAGCAAAAACATGATACTCATAAACCATTCGTAAAAAGCCTTTTCGGAGGTCATCTATCTATCTATCTATCTATCTATCTATCTATCTATCTATCTATCTATCTATCTATCTATCTATCTATCTATCTATCTATCTATCTATCTATCTATCTATCTATCTATCTATCTATCTATCTATCTATCTATCTATCTATCTATCTATCTATCTATCTATCTATCTATCTATCTATCTATCTATCTATCTATCTATCTATCTATCTATCTATCTATCTATCTATCTATCTATCTAGCTAGCTAGCTAGCTAGCTATATTTTTTATCTATCTATCTATCTGTCTATCTGTCTGTCTGTCTGTCTGTCTGTCCGTCTATCTATCTATCTATCTATCCATCCATCCATCCATCCATCCATCCATCCATCCATCCATCCATCCATCTATCTATCTATCTATCTATCTATCTATCTATCTATCTATCTATCTATCTATCTATCTATCTATCTATCTATCTATCTATCTATCTATCTATCTATCTATCTATCTATCTATCTACAGTAAAACCTGTCTTAAGCGACCACTCCGCAATAGACAAAACACAGATCTTAACGCTCCTGTATTCATGCTTGAAATCAAACTCGTTTCGAAAAAGCAATAAAATGCTCGTTTTTCCTCATCTTGTTTATAAATTCAATTATATAATGAGACATGAGATTTCCAACAATGTGGCATTTTGACAAGTGTAGACTCAGACAAGCCTGTGTAGCCTCCTGTTAAGCATACAAATTCCAAATGATTTTAGTCAGTGCTCAACACTCATAGAATATTCAAGCGAATAGCAAAGGCACAGATCAGTCTGCGCGTATGCGCAGGCTGATCTGAGACTTTGCTGGTCGCACATACCACATTGTTGGAAATCTCATGTGGCGGCTCATATGAGCATTTATGCAAGATCCTCTATATAATTTGATCAAATGATGTACACATTTCCATTATCTGGCCAAGCTGGCTACAATTACCATCCTTCATCTTCGCATTTCAAATGGTACAGAAATGTTTAAATTAAGTTTGAGGAAAATTGGCCAGTAATCCATACCTTGCAAATGATTTTTGAGCTGTTATAGTGTTTAAAGTACAGAAAAACCTGTGTAAAACGACCACTCTCAAAAAGACCACAAATTGGTTTTCAAGACCAATTATCGATTAATGCAGGTCAAAAGTATTGCAGAATGCTGGGAGAATTCTGCAATACTTTCGACCTTCATTAAGCTACCATTTGTTATTAAGATCTTTGTTTTGTCTTTTTTTTGAGTGGCCGTTTTATAGTAGTTTCAAAGATGCATAGCAATGAGGCAATTCTATTTTTCTTATAAACAGGTAAATCATGACTATTCACTGCCACGCGCATATGCATTAATCTGTGGTAGGTTCAATATAACTGTAAACTGAGACTACCC
Organism: Loripinus fragilis; assembly: GCA_964019695.1. Lineage (NCBI taxonomy): Eukaryota > Metazoa > Mollusca > Bivalvia > Lucinida > Lucinidae > Loripinus > Loripinus fragilis. The sequence goes on from OZ026528.1 coordinate 30,467,241, forward strand.
GCACACCCAAAATCAAGGTAAACTCGCCAATGTTTGTTTACAACAATTCTCATCTATCTTTAAATCGACTTTTCACAGGTTTTAGTGTATATCATAACTGCTAGAATGGGCCGTGTATCGTAGCAGTTGGTGGGTACCTACATGTATACGTATTGTATAAATGTAAAAACCCACACGATGGTTTGTGAAAACGGGCTCAGTTAAACTTGTTCGCTCGATGAAATTAAATTATATTTCTTATTTGTATAAATCATGATATCAAATGTATTCGTAAATGTGCGCTCAAGACAGGACTGGTACTTATTACTGTCGGTAATGTGATTTGATAGACTTGACTGGTAAGAGAGAGAGAGAGAGAGAGAGAGAGAGAGAGAGAGAGAGAGAGAGAGAGAGAGATTCAGAAGCTGGCCCACAATGATGATGTGCGACCTGAACTAGAATGGCCACTGAAGGGCGTAAGCCACGAAACTGGCATCCACCCCGAGTCACAATATACCGACATTGCTCAGTGGTAGAGTGGTAGACTTGAGATCGAAGGGTCGCTGGCACGAGACTCACTTGAGGAACCTCTCAAATTAACTGTTATTGTTGCAGTTGTTCTCCGCATCAATACAGTCGAACACAATAAAGCTTTAAAATAAGCTGAAATGTTACACCAAGGCCAATGGCAGTTCAGCTAGCATCAATTTTGGTGTTAAGTTACACTTATTTTATCGTGTAGCGGAATGGACGTCACTATTAATATCTTGGCCAGTTCACGAGATCTAGGAGCCTCCCTTAACCATTTACGCCGTAATGGCGCCTTTTGATCCATTTGAAATAAATGTACAACGTATTTGAAAATATTATGGAAAATGGAGCGTTTGCTCCTCTGGAGCAAATGCTCCATTTTGCATGATATTTTCAAAAGTATTCAAAACTTTGCCTAATTTTTTCTTGCTTTTTTTTCAATGTTATCTAAAAATAGAAAATGATGTCATGATCTAAAAATAGCCTATGGAGTTAAGGGTTTAAAGCCAATGCTGTGGTATCCAGCGGGGCGCGGTCTAAATAGTTGTCGAACCTTTATCTACATTCTAACTTTTCGTATGCGACCGACCAGCAATGGTTCTAGCGAAACTTTCCATCTACAAGGCTCGCTTGAGCTATCGTTCCTCAAAAATACCGGGCCGCGTAGCGCAGTCGGTAACGTGTCTGGCAACAGATGCGAGTCTGACTGCAGATCCAGGGGTCGCGAGTTCGATCCCGGCCCGGTCCCATACTTTCGTGGAGATTGATCATGAAATAATTTCTACGGTCATTCTCCTCCCTTCCGCTGATTTATTCAAGAAGGGTTGTTGTCAGTTACAAGCGAAAGTATGTGCAAGAATTACTGGTTAACCGCTTGTTCAAGCCTGCCCAGGAAAACGTGTGGTTAGGTGAACTGACCGTCCCGCAATGACCATAGCTGTTGACTTGGCACGTAAAGCAACAAAAACAAACAAACATCGTTCCTCAACAGTGCGAATCTGATGTGCGGCAGCGCAGGCTAAATGCTTGTATAGGCTTACGGGAAACCCCTAAACGAGTACTTTGGCTAACTGTGAAGACCCAGTCTGCACTGGCTAAAATTAAAACAACCTTCTGGGACAGAAATACATCATAATTTAGAAAATTCTACCCGTGACCCCTTTAAGTACACAATGGGCAGTCCCATACTTATTGAATAAACGTGTATGGGGAAAATCCATCAAAATACAAAGGGCTAGGTGAAAATATTGTTTAACTTACCTCTTTTTTCCCCGCTGGAAAATTGCATCAGTGGGGCTGTTCACTAAGATGACCATGTGTGGTTTACGCGCAACAACACATGTAAAGTCGCCTTATAAGTTATCCGGTGCAGTTAAAGACACACGTTCACAGATTATTTGGTCTGAGTCGTCATCTGCGCGGCTGCGATGACTCATCTGAGCCTGTGCCGATCGCCTATTCCGTAGGGAAAAAATACCATTTGAGATTGCCAAGATTGTAAGTACAGATTGCACTAAATTTTCCATCCACAAAATGTTTTATATTTTCCCTTTTCAATTCAACGCATGTTCTTTTACTCAATACATGTTGCGAAACCTTTGTGTCGCATTCAATATTTAAGATAAAATGAAAATACTCTTTTCAAATTTTAAAGTTAATCTTTAATGTTAAAACGGTGAAAATCGGCTTATTACCAAACTAGACAGTCTGCACATATATAGCGGATATAGAACAGCATAATAATGGGCAGTGATATATTGAGGATCTTACATAAGTGCTCATGTACGAATTATTGAAGTTTTTAAATAAGTTGAGGAAAAGAGATAAGATGCGAGGTTTGCCGAACATTTGATCGCTTTTTCCAATGAGTTAAATCATTCAATAATACAAGAGCAATAAGGTTCTTTGAAATCACGTTTGGCGTCGTAAACTAAGATTTTGCCATATATGGAGGCTTTGCTATGACCGTCAACACACACGCTAGAGAACCACTGTACTCCAAAAGCAGAGTCATCAGGGGTTGGTTGCAGTTAACAAGGGCACAATGTGTAAAGTTTTTGTGTACCTGGCTGTTAAAAAGGGGTAATACTTTTCTTAATATTTTACTTCTGAAAGTATTCTTCGCTGATTGTTGTCACCCGTATTCACAGGAGTTGAACGATAGTCGATATGCAAAAAGGTGATTTTTCATGGAAAAAAGAAAGAAAGGCATGCTTTGTTTATGGAGCAGCAGAAATCGTGGTATGACAGAAAGAAGCCACACTTTTCATACTTCCTGAAATTGAGAAATGAAATTTCATCAGTTTTCCGAATCAATTAAATTTGCTCGTCGTTCAATAATATCCAGGGACATGACGACGTCATTGTGACGTAATTATCTTTAAACGTGACATTTTATGAATATGAGAAAGCTTAAGTTGACAACATGCAGCTTAAACAGATCGTCATAAGAATAAATTGAAAGGTTGTTTCGGTAAAATGACAACCCAGTAGATTAGGATAAAACTGCAATTTGGTGGCATTTTATTAACCATGACAACTGGTGCATGTTTACCATGACAACTGGTGCATGTTTACCATGACAACTGGTGCATGTTTAGAAAATGACCAAGCCCAGAATCACTCTGTTTTAATCTGCCAGCACCTTAATGGTGAGTAATAAGTTAATAACTATCACATAAAGTTGGGATATGTATATCCAAATACTTTTATTCAAAAATTGACACATTTTCATAACTTTACTTTGAAACGTTATTACCACGAAAACTGGTGCAACCAGCATACTTTCATGTTCACAAGTTCAAAATCTGCGGTAAAAGTTATTATACCACCTTACCAACTTTAGCACGAAATATCTCACGATGTGCAAGGTCTACACTGATGTAGGTGGTATAAAATAGTTATACCATGTTTTTCCACCTGTACGTAAGATAATCCACTCGCTAAAGCTCGTGGATTATCTCCACGTATAGGCGGACAAACCCATGGTATAACTATTACTTAGCAAGCTTTTCATGCTGTACGCATAGTACTGTTTATCAGGTGTTTTGACCCAGTGAGCAGGTTCTCGATTGCATACAGGTTGATTATATTTTCACCCTCGACTATTAGTACAATACAATTAAGTACTCACATTTTACCCACAGCTACAAAATGGCGCACAGATGCGCAAACATTTAACAAAAATATTCTTTTCTTAAAGCTGCATAGTCTGTAACTTTTGATCTTTTGATTTTTGAAATATTGTTTCTATTTTTCAAGAACACAGTAAAAAAACTAAAATTCAGGTATACATTTTACCAATTTCGTAAATCTTTACAAATTATCAGCATCAAAAGAACAACATTTATGTTAAAACTAGACTGTCTTTAATTTATGGAGGGACGCAAATAATTACCAACAAGAGAAAAACACCTGTTTTTATAAAATAATTAACTTTTCCATGCAGTTTTCAGCTGTAGTGAACATATTTATTTTGAAAACTTAAATTAATTCTGCTTTTACAAATGATTTAAAAAGAAAAGAAAATTTTTCGAAAAATGTTCTAAGTTACAGACTATGCAGCTTTAAGGGCTTACCTGTAGTAAATACAAGTCCGGGCAGGTAACACCATAAAATACTCAACAAGTAACCGTGGGTTGGTCAGTTGGTTGGACTTACATGTCTGGATCCGCAGGAAGTAGACGACAGTTTTGTTTTTCAACAATATGCCTGATACACCAAGTGAAATTGATGCCTGTGGGAGATACACATAATATTTGCTGTCTACATACGGATCAAGTGATAGTAAATTTTCTCCAGAGTTGTGGGCTTCCACACCAGAGAACTCGAGAAGAACGAACAACGCTGCAGAGGCATTTCATAGCCAATTCAACGACCAAATGACAAAAATCCTAGGATCAGAGAAATTACGTCCTTCCTCCACAGGTAGCTGTCCAAAATATTTGCGCTCAATTGATGAGCAGGGTCTCGGAACTCTATAGAAATCCTGCGCTGAATTGATGAGCAGTTGCGCTCAATTGATGAATCACCATCCCACTGGCTAGTCACAAATTGGCTTGTTCTTAGCTAGTTTAAGAATTCAAATGCTCCAGTAAAGCCAGAATGGACCATATACCTAAGTGATAATTCTAAATAAAAACAACATCGTGATTTTTAAAAGTTGTAAAGAACCTACTCATAAAATGGATCACAGAATATTTTGCCCCCATCGTTTACTGAAACCTACCCGCGATTACTGCGCTTTTCGAGTACACAGTGGTTCGCTAGCGTTTTACAGAATTTTACTAAATACTGTTATTGAAATCTGTCTCGTCCGTCAGTTGGTTTTGCTCGTAAAGCAAATGCCTTCGTTAAAGCTGCATAGTCTGTAACTTTTTATCTTCTAATTTTAAAAATAATGTTTTTATTTTTCAAGAACACAGTAAAAATACTCAAATTCAGGTAAACATTTTACCATTTTCGTAAATCTTAACAAGTTAGCGCTATCAAAACAACTGCATTTATGTTAAAATTCTACGGTCTAGAATTATTGGAGGGACGCTAATAACTACCAACAAGAGAAAAACACACCTATTTGATAAGAAAATTCACTTTTCCATGCAGTTTTCAGCTGTATTGAACATTTTCATTGTGAAAACATAGCTTAATTCTACTTTTACAAATGATTTAAAAAGAAAAGAAATTTTTTCGAAAAATGTTCATAGTTACAGAGTATGCAGCTTTAATTGTTCATATTTGATACAATTATGTGTTGTAGATCACAACGAATGTTTCATATCACCCATATGACCTTGGTTTCAAAAGTCAAGGTCAACTGTACTTAAAATCGTTCTTAAGGCTCGTAACGCGAACTACTCTATTCATTTAATTTTTGACCGCAAGGGTGTTCATATTTGGCACAACGATTGTCAATGGTTTGAAAATGATAATGAAGGTTTCAGATCACCGCTGTGACATCGGTGTCAAGGTCAAAATATACCTTAACCCTGTCTCAATGCTCGTAAGACCAACTGCTCTTTCATTTTTGTTGGATGGTGTTCACATTTGGGCCTCGTCGCGAGAAAACCTGTCTTCGGGGGTTTGCGAACAACACAGGCGCAGACCAGCCTGCGCATCCGCGCAGTCTGATCAGCGCCTTTGTTATTCACTTTGTGGAAAGTACCATATGTAACCTTGCTACAGGTGAAATTTCAATTTTCTAGCTAGTCTCTGTAGCTGAGGAGGCTGGTTTGAAACCCGTTTTGACGGGAACCTCGAAGACAGGTTTTCTCGCGACGAGGCCCATTTGATATATTGACTGCCTATTGTGTGTAGATTACATGGAAGGTTTCAGATCACCAATTTGGCAATACTTAGCAGGCACATGACGTCAAAACAACGACATATCGACGTCGATGCGACGTCATGACGTCGCATCGACGATGATATGAAGTTGTTTTAAGGTTATGTGCCTGCTGGAATATGACCTTGGAGTCAAATACAGTGAAAACTCTTAAGAGCGACATTCTTTATAACATCAAAATTCTTTACAACGTCAATTGTATTTGCACAAATGTATCAGTTTAGCTTTATTTTGAATTCATTACAACAGAAAGTCAGTTTAACGTCTAATTATTTGGGGACAAACAGTGTCATTGTAAAGAGGGTTGACTGTATACATAAAATCTGCCTTACTGCTCAAACCGCAAACACCTCTATCATTTTCGATGGAGGGTGATCTTACTATGCACAATGATTGATTACTGAGTGTAGATGAAAATGGTTCCAGATCAGCGCCATGACCTTGAAGTCAAAGGTCAAGGTAAAATAATCTTGAAATCTGCCTTACGGCTCTTAAAGCGAACTCATATTTCCTTTTTTGTTCGAGGGTATTCATATTTGGCACACTGATTGCTTATGATTTTGAAGTTATGCTTCGAAAATTAATCTTACCAATATTTTTTTATTTGACCTTAGACATTCGCGACACATTAGCAAAATGATAACAAAATCAAAACAAGCTATACTTGAGAAACAAGTTTTGCGGTTGTGTGACATACACTACGCTGGCACATATCGTCTTGTCATGGTGGACATTTGTGTCATATCTTATGAAAATCAAGCCAATGATATGGAATTTATTGCCCAGGAAACGAACAATGTCTACTGTCAATTGCGCATTTTAAAACAACTTAAAGCTGCATAGTCTGTAACTTTTTTTTTTTTTTATTTTAGAAATAATGTATCTATTTTTCAAGAATACAGCAAAAAACTAAAATTCAGGTATATATTTGACCAACTTCGTAAAACCTAAACAAATTATCAGTATCAAAACAACGGCATTTATGCTAAATATTAACTGTCTTTAATTATTGGAGGGACGCAAATAATTACCAACAAGAGAAAAAAACACCTGTTTTCATAAGATAATTCACTTAGTCTCTTTAAAATAGGTGGAATTTTGTCTAAACACCGCATTTAATGCAATATGACCAGATAAACAGACTTACGGTAGCCAGAACGACCGTCAAATATCTTTCGTGTGTTTCTAGTTTGAAGAGAGGTTGCTTGGCTCTATTAATGAGTCTTAATTGCTTGTATGTGTTTTCGTATGTCTGAGTTCAAGCTTCCCTTCTATTTGGTGCCAAATTTGGTCTGTATATTGTGATTGTAGCGTATCCTGGGAATTTCACCCTTTGTATATTAATGGATTCAATGATTCCTTCTGGTTTGGTTCAATAAACTTGGGATAGTCCATTGCTCATATCTAGAGGTGTCACCTCATAATTTTAAAAATAATATTGTATTCTTTTGTCCGCAGATCGTTTTTACCTTTACAAACAGTGTAGACCCTGATGACATAGCACTTTATGCGGCATTTCATCTGGGTCTTCACTGTGCATCCATATAAGCATAGCGTCCTTTTGTGGGACGAAGGAAAATAGTGCAGACCCAGACCAGACGCCGCAGAACGCGGCGTCTGATCAGGGTCTCCACTTTTTGCATGCAGAATGTTCTATCAAAATTTGAATAAAAATGAAAAATACCTCCCAACATCCCTTTAAACAGAAATGGGCTATTCCAACTGATAACAGTGGGAAATTCCATTCGGCTTAGATGGGTTAAAGTACCCGCTTATGGGTTTCCTGTATACAATGGTTAACCAGAGACGAATGGCATTACCCTCTCTTATCAATTGGACCTGTCAATTCCCATTTTAAGGGTTGCTTATTGGATTTTTCACTTTTGTAAAATTTTAACAAAACACCCTGTAAGCAAACTGTGGATACCCTAATCAGACGCTGCATTCTTCGGTATCTGATCTGGGTATGCACTGTTTGCCTTACGTCCAACGAAAAGGGTGCGCGGCTTGATCCGATGTGGTTGGTACCTTTAACATGTTTGAGCCGTCCAGTATTTTACTGACCGTTCCAAGGCGGAGCTTTGCTTACTTGTTTGTTATTATTATTATTTATGTTTCATATTTGTCTTTGTTATGCTGTCCTGTCTGTTCCTCACCTGCTATTGTCGTGCCAACAAAGAGTGACAGTGACGCAATCTTTTGTTTACAATTGCTAAGAAAAACGCTAACGTGTACACCCCACTTGCAATAACGCGATTTGATAGATCACTTGTGTATTAATCCTATCCTGCGAATAGGATTAATACACAAGTAATCTATCGATCATAAGTACCTGATAACTTTGAAAACAAAACATGACGTCACTGTCACTATTGGTTGGCACTACAGTAGGAAAAGGCTGAACTCTTGGCTCACTTGTGTGTTGTGTTTTTGTCATTTTCACATATAGTGGCCCAGGTCAGGCGTGGTATTTGATTTTTTATTGATTCCTGATCTTTGCCTTCCTCTTAACTTATACTGAGACCAAGTTCTAATCGATCACCTTACATTTTTACGCACATGTAGTTCAGAAAGTAAAAAATATAGATCATAAAAATCATTGTTTTATAAATAAACCAAGACTTTGCCGAAACTCTGCAAGTTATTTCATTTAAAAATGACTTGCACTTCTTACACAGACGACGTTTGAGTAAAGACACACCATTTAAAAAAGTCACACTTTTTCTACGATATAAAAATACCACAGAGACGCTATCAATTTACGTTTTTGATTGTTTGAAGATGTTACTGACTGCCGTGATTTAAAAAGAATATACCTCAAAAGTTTTGTTTCAATAGGATTGATACGCTATGTGGATTAAGTCCTTCACCCACATGTCCTGCCAATCTATTGAGCTGTTGGAAACAATTTTCTCTTCCAGTAAGACAATGCCACCATACATGCAATATGGCAAAGAACTGTTTGCAAGCTGGTCATGTCATACCCACTTGACTGGCCTTTAGGATCCCGATCCATCTATGATCGACCACTCCTGGGATATTGTAGGCCGGGAGTACAGGATCGTATCGCCTCCCAGCTGCCATTTTCCCCAAAATCAAACAACACTTGTTTGAACAACGGCAACGTATTCTACAGGGGGCGGGGTACAACCCAAGGCTTCTTTTAAGCATGCACAAAAGCTCATTCAAGATATGACTTACAACATATAAATTTGTAATCATAAAATGTTCATGTCTGTATTAATTATGAACAAAGCCGGTAAATTGGAATGGCCTTCTTTTTATTAGCATGAGTATAACATGATCAGCAGCTAAACCATAGAAATTTGGCTTTAAGGTTTAAGCTTGGAATTTACATACGCTTTATTATCATTGACTCGGTCGATAATCAATTATCACTAAACGTCACCGTTCTACTTTGAGAATAAAAAAAAATGCTATATATTTAAAACATTCACATTGAAACAGGAAGTGTGGAGCAGTCGTGATATTTTTATCGTAAAAAATGGGCTAATCAAGTTCTACTACACTTGGTCTACAGTTATAGATAAAATAAAGTGCATTTAATCATTTTAGCATGAGCTATTGACGTATTTAAAAAAAATTCTCGAAAATGCTATGTAAAATATTTACCCTATGCAAACTTTCAATTGTTTGGTATTTTCAAGTCAGCTAGACCAGTTTGTAGCCACCTACACTTCAATTCGATAAAAAAACTCCACTCAAAGCCCCTTTTATTTAAAAAGTCGATTTTTGCATTTAAGGTAGTGCGGGACCCATGTCAAAAGATAACCTTACTTTTACTTTAAAGTAAGAGTGTAAGAGTTATCGTTCCTGAATCTTGTTTTTAAAAGAGAATACTTATTTGTAAGACAGTAGATATTATTCTCCCCTGACAACTCTTTGATGCTTGAAACGTAATTCTGTAAGTATTTTGCTTCCACAAAAAGAAGGAATTCAAGTATTAGCTTTTAAAAACATCACCCAGAGTATGAAGTCATTCAGTATTTTGATGGTTAAAAGTTGCGGACCGTATTAATATACATACTATATACATGTCTCGGTTGCTATTTCTGCATGCTGCCACTAACCTAAGACCCACCCCACCCCAAAAGGGGGGGGGGGTTGTAGACGTGCACATGCCTTGTATGTGACACTCTCATGTTTTAGGTACCATGGAGGTACATGGTCACTAATGTTTTATGGAGAAATGACGTAACTATTTCAATAACCTTATCACACCGGATAGGCAGCAATAAAAAACAGTCTAAACAATCGATGAATGCTGATAACAAATTGCTAGAAACAGTGTTTGTGATTGTCATTTGTTGCCTATCGGACTACAAACAACAATCCAAAATTCTGTTACTTACAATATTTAACTACGTTCGTCGATAGCATTAACGTTTTCGATTGCCGCCTATCTAGTGTGTTTTTGATATAATGAAGACGTAGCCAAAACAATCTGATGCAAGGGCTAGGAGTTATTTCATGTTTCTGTTGAAAAAAATATTTTGTTTCGTTGCATGTTTCATGATGATAAAATGGACATTTCTGCATACACTTTAATAAAATTAATTAGAACTGCATGTGCCTGAAAGGAAGATATATGACAATATAAATATATCTAGAAACTTGAGGTGTTTCAATCGCTGACAATTGTACATTTTATTTAATAATGTGTCATATTTTGGTTGATCGTTGACCAATCACTGACCGCGGGCTTTATTTCCAATAAAACATGACTGCAGAGGGCTTAATTGCCATTTCAACCTGCTCACGGATATCCTCTGCGAGTTAAGATACCGTCGCTTATGCTTTATTGAGAAATGACCAAAATATTCAATTATCATAAGATACGCTACTTTATTACATCGGATAGGCGACAATCGAAAAGGCTCTGAACAATCGATGAACGTGGATTGCAAATCGCTAGAATTTTCCATTTGTGGCCAGTCAGGCAAACAAACTGCAATCCAAAAAGTCTGTTTCTGACGGTATTTGATCTACGTTCGTCGATAGCATCAACGATTTCGATTGCCACCTATCCGGTATGTGTATTGATACAATGAATACGTAACCAAAACAATCTGAAACAAGAGCTAGGAGTTATCTACATTTTTCAGTCATGTTTCTGTTGAAAAAAAGTTTGTTTCCACACCGGATAGTGAGCAATCGAAAACACTCTTAACCATTGACGAACGCGGATCAAAACTCGCTAGAAACAGTGTTTTGATTGCAAAGTGTCGCCTGTTCGATGCGTGATGGTAATAAAAAACTATGATTCTAACTGTTTTGGTCTATAATCGTCGATAGTATTGATGTTTTCGATTGCGCCTATAATGTGTGGTTTTGTTGTATGCTTCACGATGTTACAGTGGACATTTTTTTGGAAATGCTTTTCCTTGAAAGGAAAGTATTCTAGAACTTTTTGGATACTGTAAAGGCGGCACCTCATGACTGCCTTATTAGTCTACTTTAGACATAGGTAAAATCTGAAAATGAGGCGTTATAACTACATTCGAAAGTGTGTGTTTATTGTTTAACATTAGTATAGAGGCAAACAGTGTGGACCCAGATCAGACTGCTCTAGGTGAGCAGTCTGCTCTAGATCTCCACTGTTTGTTTAAGAGGCTTCATAATATTTCAATAGACGATAAAAACATACGATTGTGTTGTAATATACGCTTTAAGGGTTAATAAATGTGGGTTCAGTGCATTAACGGACAGGACTTTCATGAAATGCACGCAGGCCTGCGCGGCTCAAGCAACTTTTAAACGCTTAACCAATGGATAGAACCTGATTTCCATTCTTGAGCAGTTGAAATAACCGAACCACGCCCAGATATGAAAATTAAAGCTGCCACCTTTACAGTACCCAAAAAGTCCTATAATATATAATAATGACAATATAACATTCCTTTCTGTATATTAACGTTTGTCAAGCCCTTGTGCGATAATGTGTTGCAGGCCTCACCGCTGTGTGGTTCTGGTTGCAACACATCACATTCAGGCTTGCCAAACATTAATACAATAAAAGAATGTTTTATCCTCTTATTGCATATTTGTAAGTTTATTCTTTAAATGACATTTAGATCTATGCATCAGGAATAAAGCTATATTTTTTAGCTTTTATCTACATAAATCCTACGTGTAAGAAAGCATCAAAGTATCAAGACATGCTATAACCATGCTTTAATGAGAATCATAATGTAATGTGCTGGGTCACATATGCTAGGTCAAAATCTTTTTTGTCATTTTCTACGCCCATTTGTCAGTGCTTAATCAATAATAGCTATGTCTCCGCCCAGTGATATAAATAGGGCGTAGACAAACAAAAAAAATTGGTTGAAAGGGGAGACAATACTTATTATAGTCTTTATTTTTTCAGGATTTTTAGAAAAGTCACCAAAACAAAAAAACGAGCACGGTGACACATATTTTTATTCAATCATTAGATTCTTCATGAAAATATCTTTGTAAAAATATGTTTTTTGTTGTTCCAGTTACATTCTCTGATATGTTTATTTTGAATATTAATGGTTTTTTTGGCATTTATTCGCTTGACTTAATTAGGATTTTGCTTAATAAATTGTGTAAATACATGTTATTTCACAATTTTTTGTTTTTATTTATATCTCTGGTGTGAGTAGTATTTGTTCTGAAAAAAAAAACTGTATTGCGTTTCTTGTTAATTTGTTAACAAAATCTGTGTTTGTTTATTTCAAAAACCTGCGATTTTGCAGTTTTTGACATCAAATAACTTTTTAAAAAGAACGGTGAGGTATTGTTTTTTTGTCTTAGATTATAAGTTTAAGTCTATATTATAATAAATTAAAAGATAAAACACTTTTGGACATATGTCGGTGAGTCCGGTACTACCTTAAGCCCAAAAACTTTGAAGAGAAAGACAACTGTTCCAAAATACCGCTAAACATTTTCCCATTGAAATACACATATTAAGGCAAAAAAAAAAAAAAAAAAATAAAAAAAAAAAAAAATAAAAAAATAAAAAAAAAAAAAAAAAAAAAAATATATATATATATATATATATATATATATATATATATATATATATATATATATATATATATATATATATATATATATATATATATATATATATATATATATATATATATATATATATATATAACTTGTTAGCGCTTAGTCAGAAATAATGAGTTTGAAAAGACCAATTAGAACTTGGTTTCAGTTTATATGAGTTTCGTTATCCTAAGATTCATTAAGTCACAGGATATCGGGTCTGTGATGAAGTAATGGACGGCATGTGTTCAGCTCAAAGTAGAAACCAACTGGCCGTAATATGCACGACCCGTGGTGAACGTAGATTAATCAGTAGCTGGTGTCAGATGGAAGGTTTGGAAAGCAAATTGGCAATTGCATGCCCAGAAGGTATGTGTGGAAAGCAAATTGGCAATTGCATGCCCAGAAAGAATGTGTGAAAAGCAAATTGACAATTGCATGCCCAGGAGGATTGTGTGGAAAGCAAATTGGCAATTGCATGCCCAGAAGGTATGTGTGGAAAGCAAATTGGCAACTGCATGCCCAGAAGGATTGTGTGGAAAGCAAATTGGCAATTGCATGCCTAGAAGGAATGTGTGGAAAGCAAATTGGCAATTGCATGCCCAGAAGGTATGTGTGGAAAGCAAATTGGCAATTGCATGCCCAGAAGGAATGTGGGGAAAGCAAATTGGCAATTGCATGCCCAGAAGGTATGTGTGGGAAGCAAATTGGCAAATGTATGCCCAGAAGGAATGTGTGGAAAGCAAATTGGCAATTGCATGCCTAGAGGGTATGTGTGGAAAGCAAATTGACAATTGCATACCCAGAAGGAATGTTTAGAAAGCAAATTGACAATTGCATACCCAGAAGGAATGTTTGGAAAGCAAATTGACAATTGCATACCCAGAAGGTATGTGTGGAAAGCAAATTGGCAATTGCATACCCAGAAGGAATGTGTGGAAAGCAAACTGGCAATTGCATGCCTAGAAGGAATGTGTGGAAAGCAAATTGACAATTGCATACCCAGAAGGAATGTGTGGAAAGCAAATTGGCAATTGCATACCCAGGAAGAATGTGTGGAAAGCAAATTGGCAATTGTATGCACAATGATCACAAATGGATCAAAATTAAAGAGTGATGAGCATTTTCACTTACTGACCACGGACAGGACAGACTCACACAGCGATTATAGTGCTCACCTGTGTGTCGTGCAATACTGCTTAAACTATAGAGGTTTGGCGAGTATATACCTGACAATCTGTATTGGTTATGGCTGTTTCAGAATTAATTGTGAAGGAGGCCTTCCAATTTTCTTCAAAGTTTCGTCCCCGTTTTGCATACCAGTGGCCAGGCAATGTTGAAATATTTAAGTAAGCAAAATTTGATCAAAAACTATACTATGTGGCTCAAGAGTTATGCGCATTTTCACTAACTTACCAAAACTGACCGGGCTGATGCTCGGCAAAGCCCTGTCCACCATAAAAGGCTTTTAAGGATGTCAGTGGATAGACAATGTTGATGCGAATATGAATGCAAAATTTGATCAAAATATACCATGTGGTTCTTAAGATATGAGCATTTTCACTAACTGCTAACGGACGGATGGACGGACGGACAAACTTACTCAATGATTATAGTGCCCACCTGCGGGTCGCGAAATTAATTTCATTTTCTAATAAATATTTAATATATAATTCAATTATTCTGTATTTGAATGCTTAATCATATTAACGGCTTTGTTAGAGGCTAAAATTGAAGTGAAACAGCTACTGTAAAGGCTGACAGCCAGTGAAGCAAACTACATGTAGGTATGATTCAACAGTCTCAAAACCACTCTCCTTGAGCAAGACACATTTATCCTAGCTTAGTACTGGTTCAACCCAGGAAGATCCGTCCCTATATAACTGAAAGATTGTTGATGGGACGTAAAGAATCAAATCAAATCAAACAAACAAACAAACAAACAAATCAAAACCACTCTGGGCGGAGAGGACATCATTGAGGAAGACAATTCAGATAGACCGGGTCATTAATGCGTAAAATCATGTTAAATTTGTTTTGTATATTGTCTTTTCTTCTAACAGATGTTCAGACTGAAAATCTCTGTGTTCATTGTATCTGGCTGGTGTTCACCTGGACACAGGGCTCATACAGGCAATTTTGTGTAAAATTCAATGACTTCTAAAACACTCTCCTTTACTGACAGACTTTAAAAACGCAACACTTGGATAGCAGCTTTAATTATTTTGATTGTATGTTAAAGAGTGTTCATTTGTAAGTAAAACATGAAAAAAGTGTCCAATTAAAATGAAGATAATGCTTTAAAAAGTAAACATTTTGAGATATGGGTCAACTGTTTACAACCACGCAACTAGCAGGTTAGCAAAGAGATAGTTCATGAACGCAAATTTGGAGATATAGATGTCATGCAAATATAAACAATTTGCAGTAGAGTGACAGGAATTTTAATACTGATTGGCAGTTTGGGATATTTAAAAGAGGTTAAGACAATGGACATGATACTTGGGTATGTATATATGACAGAAATGCATTTTTTACTTCAGAAAAACCTAAAAATATGATGCATGGTCGTGTCAAAATGTATGTGATGCGCTGACCTTTTTGTTGGACAACATTTTTATTCGATTTGGCACCAAGCTGTATAGACAAGTAGTTGGGATTCCTATGGGCACTAATTGTGCTCCCCTGGTTGCAGATTTATTCCTGCTTTGTTATGAGAGGGACTTTATGATGTCTCTTTCTGGTGATAAGCAGGCTGATATAATTGATGCGTTTAACACTACATCCAGATATTTGGACGATATTTCAAATATTAATAATGTTTATTTTGACAATATGGTTAGTCAAATATACCCTTCAGAGCTCAAACTGAATAAAGCCAATACCTCCCGATACCAAAGCCGCATTTTTAGACTTGCATTTGTCAATTTCTAATGATATTGTTTCTACCAAAATTTATGATAAACGTGACCACTTTGATTTTGAAATAGTCAATTTCCCATTTTTAGATAGTGATGTTCCTCGTTCTACATCATATGGAGTCTTATCTCTCAACTCATTCGTTTTGCTAGAGCATCTAGCTATGTTGTTGACTTCAACACTCACAACAAATTGTTAACTTAGAAACTTCTTAAACAAGGCTATGTGTATCATAAACTTCGCAAAACATTTTCAAAATTTTATAGACGATACTATGATTTGATTTCTAAATTCCAAGTTAAATTTCTCATTATAAAAAGATTGGCTAGAACATTAATGTATTGCAACAGACTGCATGCTTGGTGGTCAACCCAATCACGGTTGGCAACTTTGCTTTCCTCTTTAATTGCACGCCGGTGGGTCAGACTTCAGACTCTATGATGGTTCCGACTTAAAGACTTATCTATTGATGAGATGGTATGGGCCTGATGCTTTAGCTGTTTGTCGGGCCCACCAGGGTTTACCTGTTGGATTTCTTTTGCTCCCGTATTCAGTTTTATTTACTGTTGAGTCCTTATCTTTGCTTTATTCCCTTGTTATATCTTGATTTATATGTTCTAGGAGATGATGCATTGATAAGTTAGGGGCCTTACATGCAAACCAAACATCTATGTGTCTTGATCCACCTCTGAATTAAGGGTGAAGCTGGCGCCGTTAAACCGGTTTAAGCCCTCCAGTAAAATATTTTACTGACCTTTCCAAGGCGGTACTTCTTTTGTGGATCTTGTATGTTTTTGTTCTGACTTGTGTTTGCTATGTCTTTGTGCGCGTCTGTTTATATGTTATTTGTGGTCACCTGCTGGGAAAGGGCTGGCCTCTTGTCTCTCGTTTGTGGTGTCTTAACTGTGAGTTGTCACTTTCCCATTGGTAGCCTTGGTCAGGTGTGGTACTTGATTGTATCGATTCCTGATCTTTGCACCCTTACTTACTTGGAAAATGTAAATTTCCAAATAGTTTTCTTCCTTATTTTCAGTAACATATGCTGTAGGTACACATTGGAATTGCCTCATAGAGGCAATTCCAATGTGTACCTACAACATATGTCTTTTCAATAAATGATTTTTTTTCTCAATCACCTGGATGACAATTATAAACTGTCTATTTTACGCTTATGGCAGCTTATCTTGAGATGTTTCATGGGAGTAAATTGCTAGTTGCGGGTATGTAATGTGACAACATGTTATCAGTTGAAGATTCCCTACTTCTTTAAATCAAGAAACACGAGGAGCATCAAATTTGTGTCATGGACTTGGTAAGTCATCGAGGAATCCCTCTCATATCAATTGGCAGGTCTGTGGTACAGCTTGTTTGCATTTTGGACGTTTGTCTGTTTGTACCCTTTCATTCGATGACTTAAAATCTCCTCTACTTATATTAAGAAATGTTTCAGTGTCTAAATTATACGGAGCAAATAACGTCGTCGAGTTTAATTAACATTAAAACTAAAGTATTTGCTGAAGAAGCCAGCTCATAATGACATTATCGAAGCAAAGGAATTTTACATACAACTCTCTTTTGAAAGATGTAAAGGGAAGTTAGTGTTGCGTTTTTTAAGTCTAATGCGATAAGGATGTAACGTTGCCACATGTGCGCGACTAGGTCTTGCACGGACTCTGACAGAGGCAGTACTATTGTACTGGTTCATAAGATCATGAATAGTCTGTCTAGAGCAGCCAAAATGATGCGTGAAATCATTTACCGTAGACCCCGCCTTGAGCATGCCAATAACTTGGTTTCTTGGATCTTTTGAATGACGTGCCATCACTAAATGCAAGCGTTTTGTAACAATATTTACATTCCCACTGCGAGTCTTTAGATGAACCTTTACATTTGAGATGTGGTTCATACCGTCATGAACGAATCGATTTAAGCCACACCCACATAAGAGCCATTTGAGCGAGCTAACGTCAAGTCCATCCAATAACGCTGCTTGTTTACTGAAGTTTGCGTGACGTTGAATACGTATCGCCATGACGTTAAGCGCGGAAATTTGGCGTTTTGGCTATTTCAAACCCTACGTTATGTCTGATTTAATTCAAAATATCTGGAAAACCAGCCAAGTTAGGTGAAAATTAAAAATTGGTGATTGATAATATAAAATGTAAATATAAGTAATAAATTCAAATTTTGGAATGTTCATGCAATCATGAATACTTCGGGTCTCTTGCAAAGTTAACGTGAAGCCCTTCCGGCTCCACTTACTTTGCACGAGACCGAAGTATTAATGATTCCATGAATATTCCAATAATTGAATTCATTTCTTAAATAAATGAGCTATTAATTATCATGTCTCAGCTGCAAATGTTTTCTTGTCGGTTTTAAAGCTGTTAGTGAACCACCTGTTCCTGAGCACGTGTAACGTAAGGAACACGTTTTTCAGGCGTTGACACTTGAATAGACCTGGGATTTGAATAAAAAAATTAAAAATTTCAGACATTCAAGGGTAGCTAACTCCGCAGACCCTGGTCCAATCTTGCTGAATTTCAAACCCATCCAAGCTTTTATTGCTGTCCTTGTTACCTGCAAGAATGAAGAAGATCCAATGAAAAATGGAAGAGCTAGAGTGCTCACAAGACTTTCCCCATTATAACCCTATGGGAGCTATCTGTTGCCATGGAAACCAGAGTTATCATCCGATCTGGCCCAAAACCTAATGCAGCCTATCCCCCACCCCAATGATGCTTTAGATGAAATTTGATTATGATCGGCCAGCTGGTCTCAGAGATATTCATGTCTGAAAGTGTGAACGGACGGACGCAGGCTCGACTCCCATCCTATAAGCTCACAGAGAGCCTTCGGCTCAGGTGAGCTAACAATAAATGGTTTATTTTTTATTCATTTATTCATCACTTATACTAGCGGAAGCTGCAAAATACAGGGGAGGGGGGTAGCAAAAACGACAAGAAAGTCTTTTCATATGTATCATCAATGGGCCATGACAAAAGAAAACATGATTTGAAGTTAGTGACCAGGTGAGGCACAACCTAGCTTGCTCAGCTGCAGAGACTAGCTAATATTTAGAAAGTCTGCACGTAACAAGCTAAGGAATTACAGTTAAACCTGTGTAAAATGAGCACTCTCAAAAATGACCAAAAATTGGTTTTCAAATCTAATAATCGCTTAATGTAGGGCAAAAGTATTGCAGAATTCTGCGATACTTTTGACCTGCATTAAGCTACCAGTTGTCATTAAGATATTTGTTTTGTCTATTTTTGAGTGGCCGTTTTACACAGGTTTTACTGTATTATACTTTCCAGCAGGCAATAAACAAAGTAGCCGATCAGACTGCAGATACGAAGGCTGGTCTGCACCTTTGCCCTTCTCATGCAACAAAACCAGGTTTTCTGGGGACAAGGCCCATCTAATTTATTTGATTATCAAGTTAATTGACTTAGCTACTTAAATCAAGTATTCAGTACAAAAATTAGTTCCTTTGATTCTAAATTCTATAACAAATGGTAACATGAAACTATTGTATTGGACCAGCACACAAGATTTTGGTACTTATTGCACCCACAGACAGCGATGGCTAAGATGAGCCTGCGCATAATCACAGTCACACCAGAGCCTTCACTTCTCGCTTACAAAAAGTATGGAAGAAGAGAAAGGATCAGACCTCTAGCTCTACTGGATATGTCAGCATGGGCGTATCAATAGAGAATACTAGGTGAGCGTCTTTTGATATCAAGTTTACCAGGCAAGGCTTTGAGAACGCTTGTTGACATCGCGAGGCTGACATAGAGAATACTTGGTGAGTGTCTTTTGATATCAATCAATCAGGCAAGGCTATGAGAACGCTTGTTGACATCTCGAGGCTTGCCGCGCGATTCAACACGTGTTTTCAAAGCCGAGCCTGGTAAACTTGATATCAAAAGACCCGGACCTGGTACTCTATTTATCAGTTTACCCTTTGTTTCATTCTTCAAACTAGCCATTATGACGTAATTTTCGATTTTTGTGTTGATTTAGCGACGTCATTTAAAAAGTGCAACGTCCTCATGACCTGATAAAGGCAGATGCCGTGAGACAAACAACGTTTATCAGGCAACATGCAACAATGCAGTTAATATGAGAGGTAACTGATAAAGGAGGCTTTTGCACATATGCGATAAGTACTATAAGCTTGTGTGTTGGCTCATATGCTTTCTAAAGAAAGTACAAATGTAAATGGCTTAACTGGGGCTCAAAGCCCCTCTCACACTTTATAGAAGTCACGTCCCAAGGTTATAAGACATTTTTCATGCTCAACTCAAATGAGGATGAAATTTCAACTGCTCACAACAACTCAAAATGCTGAAAAATAGATTTTTCTTGCTTTCAAACTCTGATGTTTTTATCATGCTTATAAATGCTAAAATGACAACAATCTGATTTAACACTCTTAGATGTTGCATTTGTCATGCTTATAAATGTTAAAATGCCAACAATTGTTGGCATTTTAACATTTATGAGCATGATTTTTGTTTTGTTTGTTTGTTTGCTTTACGTCCCAAGTCAACAGCTATGGTCATTGCCGGACGGTCAGTTCACCTAACCACACTTTTTCCTGGGCAGGCTTGAACAAGCGGTTAACCAGTAATTCGTGCACATACTTTCGCTTGTAACTGACAACATTTAAGTCTAAGTTGAGCATGAAAAAAGTTTTATGACCTCGGGACAGGTTTACATTACGGCTAAGTCACTAGCTACCAATTTCCACAAGCAGGCGAGCATATTTTTTGTATTTTAAAGCTAATTTACTATACAATGAACAAAGCTCCATTCCTTCTTTGATATGCAGCATTAATTTTTTTCCACATAGGTTCAGTTGAGCAAATTTTTTTGAGTGAAAAATTGTAATTATGTTCATACCAATCCTTTTAAATATATGTTTCGTGTGTTCAACAGAACCGTCTCATTGAGACGCTTCTTTTGAGTACCCACAACATATGTTTTGGTTGAGAAATAAGAAAAAATAATTTTAAAATACACACACTTATCTGGAAGCCTGCTTCTAAGGTATGCAACATTCATTTGTTTATATGTACATATGTACATTCAATATGGAATATTTGATATATATGTTGCTTTACAGAGCTATTTCAATTTTATACAATGAACATACTTCTGTTCCTATATAGCAAATGCTCAAATATCCCTTTAATATATAAGTATAACTCCATGATAATTTACAACACAACTTGAAATTTATACATTAGGAATTAATTATACAGCATATTTTCATATAATACAATTTATTTGTGAGGAGAAGAATGGCTCAATGGTATATATATTGTTTGAATTGAGATCCAGGGGCACTGTGCTGTGTCCTTTAGTAAGAGGCTTTATCCTCTGCTTAATATATTGAACTGGTTTAACCCAGGAAACAACCTGACATGACTGAAAAATTGTTGATTGTGATGTAAAGCATCAACACAAACAAAAAATTTAATTGATTTTCATGTTAATTTAGATGGTTATTTATATATACCATGTGTGCACTCCTCAACTCTCCATGCTAGCAGCAACTTATGTTTTTCTAATTATAACCTTTGCAAACAGTTTGGATTAAAAAAGTCGGTCCTGATCTGAATCCAAACCGTTTGACACGGATAATGTTCGTGAAAAAGTTAGTTTTGAAAAAGTCAGAACACGACGACAAATAGACTAAAAAGCATGAAAAAATTACCCAGAATGCAAAGTATTATATCAGAATTAATATTCAATCACAGTTAACTTACAAAACATATTCAACTAACCACAAGCAAAACAAAATTTGTGTCAAGGGTTACCAAAGTAACATAGAGGAAGCACAGTGTAGTTCCTCTGCAAGGCTATGTTTGTGGTCAATATGAATGGACCATGTTATAACTAAATTGAGTTATAAAGGGAAAATTGTACAAAGGAATTATAGGAAAAAGGAATTATAGGAAAATTACCATGATATGGTTATTTTTCTATATTTCCTTTGTGAAATGCCATTTTAATTTTTTTTTTGAGCCACCCGACGGGGTTATATCCAAATTCCTGTTATAAAAAGTTGAGTTATAAAGGGGCTGCACTGTAGTTTATCATTCTTTCTAAAAACCATCAGAATTAGGCCTTTTAAATTGATACAGTGCAGTCCCTTTATAACACAGATTTGGATTTGTGTGGCTCCCTTTTTCTTTACCATGGCATTTTACAAAATAGTTATAGGAAAATGACCAAGAAATGGTCATTTTCCTATAATTCCTGTGTAAAATTGTCCCTTTACAACATGGTTCACTCATAACACCGTCCAATCCTATGGTACCCAAACATAGCATTATAAAGGGACTCCACTGTATAAAAATTATGTTATTGTAATGACCTAATATATCTGGACATTTGGGTATGAACAAACAAGAGGACAAAGTGGGCCAGAATCGCTCACCTGGATTAACCTGATCATGACATGCTAGCACTAGGCTGTCAGATCAGATTAGATTGCATTTAGCAATTCTGATTCTCTAAGTGTTGAATTTCAAGATGGCTGAAATGACAGCCATCTTGAGTATTGGAATGTAAAGAAAATAGCAATTCTGAATCTTCATTCTGCTTTGATATCTCCCTATAGGTTTAAATTCAATCAAACATATGACTTGGGAGAAGTCAATAGAAAAATTTCAAAATGAATGCCATTGCAGCCATGTTGGATATGCCATTATGGTTTAAATTCAATCCAACATATGACTTGGGAGAAGTCAATAGAAAAATTTAATAAAAGCACCGCAAGCACTGCATAATACCCCGCCACTGCTGGGGGCACCAAAAGTTATTTTGTGAGATATATAATGCCTAAATAGCAACAGAACTGAGATAGACAGTGATATGACGTCCTTAGTCACAATATGTAACCTTTGATGGTCAACATATCTGTGAATGCCTGCCATCTTGGATATTTCATATAGTAAAGGAACTACAGGTCAAAAACATTTTCCAGATTAATCAAGGGTGGATAACTCATGAACTGGAAAGGTAAGAGTGATGGTCCTTCGTTGTAATATGTAACCTTCGCTGTTTACCATATCTATGAAGTTTCATTCAGATATCATAAACAGTAAAAGAATAACAGGCCAGAAACCATTTTTTAAAGGGAGAAAGGGCAGAAACTCCATCGAAAATGGTCGGATTTTGCCCATTAACAATCCCATACCACTCATCCCCAATAACAATATGTATGCAAAATTTGAAAAATTCTGTGCATAAATACTCAAGTTATCGATCAGAAACAGTGAGCACGGACGGATGAAATGAACTACAGGTCAAAAACCAATTCTCGGATCAATCAAGGGTGGATAACTCACAATCTGGAAAGGTAAGAGTGACGATCCTTACCCACAATATGTAACCTTTGATGGTCAACATATCTGTGAAGTTTCATTCAGATACTCCATATAGTAAATGAACTACAGGTCAAAAACCATTTTTCAGATCAACCAAGGGCGGTTAACTCATGAACTGGAAAGGTAAGGGTGACGGTCCTTACTAAAAATATGTAACCTTTGATGTTCAACATATCTGTGAAGTTTCATTCAGATATTCCATATAGTAAAAGAAACTACAGGCCAAAAACCAATTCTCAGATCAATCAAGGGTGGATAACTCACAATCTGGAAAGGTAAGAGTGACGATCCTTAGTCACAATATGTAACCTTTGATGATCAATATATCTGTGAAGTTTCATTCAGATATTCCATATAGTAAATGAACTACAGGTCAAAAACCATTTTTCAGATCAATCAAGGGCAGATAACTCATGAACTGGAAAGGTAAGAGTGATGGTTCTTTGTCACAGTATGTAACCTTTGATGTGAAACATATCTGTAAAGTTTCATTTAAATATTCCACATAGTAAAGGAACTACGGGTAAAAAACATTTTTTAATTCAATCAAGGGCGGATAACTCACAAACGGGAAAGGTAAGAGTGACGGTTCTTAGTCACAATATGTAACCTTTGATGTGAAACATATCTGTGAAGTTATATTCAGATATTCCATACAGTAAAGGAACAATAGGTCAAAAACCTTTTTTTCAGACCTATCAAGGGCGGATAACTCACAAACTGGGAAGGTCAGAGTGACAGTCTTTAGTCACAATATGTAACCTTTGATGTGCAACATATCTGTGAAGTTTCATTCAGATATCATGAACAGTAAAGGAATAACAGGCCAGAAACCATTTTTCCAATACGAAAAAGGGCAGTAACTCCGTTAACTAGAGGACCTGAAGGTCCTGAGGCGCTCACCTGATCTCCTTAATAATTGTAAAACAGGTCAAGGTCAACTACAGCTTATAATGAAACATATTTTGTTTTACCATATATGGGGGTTGCAGCCATTTTGGTCCACTAACCTAAACAATCTAACAGCCCAGTGATTTCTGAGAAAAGATGTTTAGATAGGTATGTAGTGGTCCAAATGAGTGGCCTTGGATTAAAGGTCACAGGTCAGCTTGACATTTGGTACTTATATAAAACCATTGTCTCATTAGGTTAAATATTTCTCACAGGTATTATGATTTTGGCTAAAACAGTCACAGAAAAATGAACATTTTAAGATTTTCCCATTATAAATGCATTAGGAATCAAATTTGACCATGCCATAACGTAGGTCAAGGTCAACCTAGATTCATCATTTGTGCAAACATGGTAGGCACCACATCCTCAATGCTACATAGTAAGTCCCAAGGCCATTAACGTTTTGGTTCCAGAGAAGAAGATATTTAAATAGTTTTTACCATATATGGGCTTGGTGGCCATCTTAGTCATGTGACAATAACAATTTGTACAAATTTTGGCAAACCAATCATAAGGAGTGGTCATATGAAATTTGATTTCCATTGGCCTAGTAGTTTCTGAGAAAACTATGTTTAAATATGTTATTGGGACTCCAATATGAGCCACCTTGGCTGAAAGGTCAAAGGTCAATCTTGACCTTTGAAACTTATTTATAGCCATTGTCTCATTAGTTTTAACATATTAAGTAAGAATAATAACCTTGGCTTCAACAGTATGCAAAAAATCAACTTTTCAAAAAATTTCCCATTTAAATGCATAAGGAAGCAAATTTGACCTTGATGTTAAGTAGGTCAAGGTCAACCTAGGATCATTATTTGAACAAACTTGGTAGGCCCAACACCCCCAATGCTACATACCAAGTCCCAAGGTCATCGGCCTTCTGGTTCTGGAGAAGAAGATTTTTAAAGGGTTTTTACCATATATGGGCGTGGCGGCCATCTTAGTAGTGTGACCTAAATGTTTTGAATAAATTTTGGCTATCTTATCATAAGGAGTCTTCACATGAAATTTGAGTTTAATTGGGCCAATGGTTTGTGAGAAAACTAAGTTTTAAAATATTGATTGGACCACAACATGAGCGACCTTGGCTGAGAGGGCAAAGGTCAACCTTGACCTTTGAAACTTATTTATAGGCATTGTCTCATTAGTTTAACATATCAAGTTAGAATAATGACTTTGGCTTCAACAGTATTCAAAAAAATCAACTTTTCAAAAAAATTCCCATTTAAATGTATAAGGGAGCAAATTTGACCTTGACGTTAAGTAGGTCAAGGTCAACCTAGGATCATTATTTGAACAAACTTGGTAGGCCCAACACCCCCAATGCTACATACCAAGTCCCAAGGTCATCGGCCTTCTGGTTCTGGAGAAGAAGATTTTTAAAGGGTTTTTACCATATATGGGCATGGCGGCCATCTTGGTCATGTGACCAGGACAATTTGAACAAACTTTTGTTCCCGTGTCCTAAGGAGTCTCCATATGAAATTTGAGTTTAATTGGCCCAGTGGTTTCAGAGGAAAAGATGTTTGAAAATGTTGACGGACGGACGACGGACGGACGGAGGGACAACGGAGTGACTGGTATACTATTAGCTCACCCATGAGCCTTCGGCTCAGGTGAGCTAAAAATGGACGGATTTTGCCCATTAACAATCCCATACCACTCATCGCCGTTAACAATATGTATGCAAAATTTGAAAAAATTCCGTTATCGATCGGAAATGGTGAGCACGGACGGACGGACAGACACCAAAAGGTATAACATAATACCCCGACACTAAAGTGTGGCGGGGTATAAAAATGAATGCCATTGCAGCCATATTGGATATGCCATGATGGTTTAAATTCAATCCAACATAGACTTGGGAGAAGTCAATAGAAGAATTTCAAAATGAATGCCATTGCAGCCATGTTTGATAACAGAATGGATTGATTTTATCATGTTGCAAAATTCAGTTCAACTTGACATATACATGTAGTTCAGGAGGAGACGTCATTTGAAGAATTTGAAAATGCCTGCCATCTTGGATATTGGAACATAACAATTTTAGCAATTCTGTATCTCTGTGTTGCCTTGGTGCCTCCTATCAAATGTCGGTTCGTTCGAGATGTAGCTTGAAGAATTTCAAGATGGCTGCATGGTGGCAGAACCTTAATTCTCTGTGAAAACACATGTTGTGGATACTCATTGACAGCCTTCAAATGATACCCACAAAATTCTTCGTCATAAAATTTAGAAAATAATCACCATATTATGGCTGATTTTGTTTGACTTTTTTCCTTTTCATTCAGATGGAGTTATCCAAAACATATTGATACATTAAGTACAGAATAGTCCATTTCTTTTAAGGGGTCACTGGTAAAAATTTCTAAATTATTATGGATTTATGACCCTGAAGATTGTTTTCGTCTTAGCAAACAGTGAAGACCCTGGGTATTCACTGTTTGTCAAAGTACCTACATGTATTTGTTCATTCAGAATAAAAATTCACTGTTTGTCAAAGTACCCGTTTGTTTATTCAGAATAAAAATTCACTGTTTGTCAAAGTACCCGTTTATTTATTCAGAATAAAAATTCACTGTTTGTCAAAGTACCCGTTTGTTTATTCAGAATGAAAATTCACTGTCAAAGTACCCGTTTGTTTATTCAGAATAAAAATTCACTGTTTGTCAAAGTACCCTTTTGTTTATTCAGAATGAAAATTCACTGTCAAAGTACCCGTTTGTTTATTCAGAATAAAAATTCACTGTTTGTCAATGTACCCATTTGTTTATTTAGAATAAAAATCCACTGTTTGTCAATGTACCCCTTAAGTTTATTCAGAATAAAAATTCACTGTT
This sequence comes from Loripinus fragilis, assembly GCA_964019695.1. Classification (NCBI taxonomy): domain Eukaryota; kingdom Metazoa; phylum Mollusca; class Bivalvia; order Lucinida; family Lucinidae; genus Loripinus; species Loripinus fragilis. The sequence goes on from OZ026528.1 coordinate 30,494,261, forward strand.
TGTCAATGTACCCATTTGTTTATTCAGAATAAAAATTCACTGTTTGTCAATGTACCCATTTAGTTTATTCAGAATAAAAATTCACTGTTTGTCAATGTACCCATTTGTTTATTCAGAATAAAAATTCACTGTTTGTCAATGTACCCATTTGTTTATTCAGAATAAAAATTCACTGTTTGTCAATGTACCCATTTAGTTTATTCAGAATAAAAATTCACTGTTTGTCAATGTACCCATTTAGTTTATTCAGAATAAAAATTCACTGTTTGTCAATGCACCCATTTGTTTATTCAGAATAAAAAGGATTATTTGAGGTTTAATGTCTATTTCAGCCATTTTCAGTCATACTGAAATTACTAGTTATCATATCACTGTTCATGGGCAGGCGTATGTGTAAAGGGTTAACCCTTGTCCTGCTGAACCCAGATATTTCCTCTTTAGAAAATAGTGTAGATCCAGATCAGCTGGCTTCTGCTGAAGCCAGCTGATCAGGATCTGCACTATTTTCCATACATCCTAGGAATCTACTGTATTAATTAAAATCAGGCACTGAACTGATTGGAAACAAGAAGTTAATGTAACATACTAATATATTCAGCAGGGTTAGTTTAACCAGTAGTTGCCAGTAACTGACTGTGACACCTGCCCGTATGAAGAGAATGTATCTCCATGAAATAATGCTGTCAAACCATCCCTTGAGCCTGTGATTTTTCAGTCAAATAACTCCATAAGCAGATGAGAGAGCAGACAACAATTGTCATAAATGAAAAAGAGTTTAACTAATGCCAGATGCATTTCAATATTAGTCATCACAATCCACAATAGATATTTAAAATGTTTCATCTTATACTGCCAAAGTTTTTTGTCCTAAAAATGCCGTCTGCTCATTATGTCTGCTGCATATATTTAAATTTATTCCAGTATACTTTTACTATGGAAGTAAACACTTCTAGGAGAAGAATAACATAAGCTTCCAGCTTTCCTTCAAATCTTTTACATTCTGTAACTTGTATATATTTGTATGTGTATCTTACCGAGTTGAAATAAAATATGTTTAAACCAAACACTATGAACCCTGGTCAGACTGCTCCAAAAAAGCAGTCTGATCTGGCTTCATCTTGTTTGCCATTAAGGCTTCCAAAGTACCTAAGCTGATGTGGAAACAGGTGAAAATTGCCGTGAATGGAGCAAAGAGTTTAACTAATGCTGGATTCATTTAAATATTTGAGTCATCAGAATCAACCATGTTTCATTTTTGACTTTGGAATGTTGCACCTTATCCTACAAAATATTTTGAGCCGCGGCATGAGATTTCCAACAATGTGGTATGTGCGACCAGCAAAGCCTCAGATCAGCCTGCGCATATGCGCATACGTGCAGTCTGATTAGAGTCTTTGCTAGTGGCTTGAACATTATATGAATGTTAAGCTACTGACTGAACATCATTTGGAGTTTCTAAGCTTAAAAGGAGGCTGCACAGGCTCGTCTGAGTCTACACTTCTCAAAATGCCACAATGTTGGAAATCACATGTCGAGGCTCATTTGTTGTGTTAATAAGCATATGAAAGACAAGAGTATGAATGGTAGAAAAAGGATTAAACTAAAGCTTGGCTCATTTCAATGTCCGAGTCGTCAGAATCCACCATCGATGTTTCATTTTTGGCTTTGAAACGTTTCTCCAGTGCTCGCCTTCGTCTGTAAGTGGGGATGTCCTGTTTCTGGTTTTCTTTAGACTCGATCTTCATGTAGCCTGGAAATTATAGGTAAATTCTTGTAGATGCAAGAAAATTACATGACCTTCTCTTTCGATACAAGAAAATTATATATATATGAGACTTTTAGACATTTAAATTACATGTACATGGGACTTAAGAACAAGAAAATTACATGTATCTTCTTTTACATAGGGCCAGCTAAGCAAAAAATATCAGTGTAAAATTGTAAATATTTTCTTATCCATCAGTTTAAACATGTGTTTTGGGTGCTCAAAAGAACCGTTTTATTGAGACGGTTCTTTTGAGTACCCACAACAGAGTTGATTCTAGGATTTTTCCAGAAGGGGCCAACTCCCCCCTTGTGTTCCCAAAAGGGGGCCAACCTACAAATCAAACGGGTAATGGTGTTTTTCTAAATAAAAAACACTGCCGACCAACCCTGCACCCCTTAAAAAAGTCCACACCTAAGAAAAAATCGAGCAGGGGTCGTCCTTAGGCGCTGGCCTGTTCTGTTCACCCCCAACCACATTAGCCCTGGCCTTCAAAAGTGTTGGGAAAAGACAGAGTATGGAGAAGATTTGGAGGGGTATCTGATTTGAATATAAACAATTGGAATCAGAGCACCCTCTTTTCCAGAATGATAGATTTTTGGAAAATAGATATATTAACTAAATGGCACATACCTTATGTGACCATAGTCGGTAGAAGACAATTTAATATTCCTCAGAAATGGTCACTTCCCTGCCACTAGTGCCAGGCAATTCATCGTCTTGGAAAGTCATGATGCACTCATTTTTTTCTGTCACCTGGCCAAACCAGGTACAGCTGTAGTTTCAGGTTTCTGTGCGCACGTTTGCACACTGTCATTATCAGATTTCTGCATTTCATTTCGCAAAAAATGAGACAGCCATTTTGTTAAAAAACGAAAGTAGAAATGCCCAATTCAGTATCAACAAACTCTAGATCGGCGGAAATTAACAGAATTAAACGAATAGAATAGATTAAAGGGACCAAAATGCAAATACGCATAAGATTACTGGAAAAGCGCCAAATCTCTACACAATGCGGAAGTAGCTACGCAGGGAACTTGAAATTTTGGGTCAATATTGCCAAAAAAAACGTAATTATCACACTCCCGCAGCCTAGAATCAACTCTGCCACAACATATGTATTGGTAGAGAAATAAGAAAAACTAGAGCAGAAGTCGATGGTACACCATCGCAAATACCCGCTTTTTGACCTATAACCTTTACCTTGGGGTCAAGGTCACACAAAATGTTGCTCAGTACCTTAAACATAATATGACCTATGCACCTGTAAAGTTTGAAGTTGCTATGTCCAATGGTTAAGGAGAAGAAGCATTTACAAAAAATACACTATATGACCTTGACCTATGGGTCAAGGTCACACCAAATGTTGTCTAATGCCCTCCAAATCATATGACCATTGCACTTGCAAAGTTTGAAGTTGCTACGTCCAACAGTTTAGGAGAAGATTTATTTACAAGAAAGTACATTATTTGACCTTGACCTTCAGGTCAAGGTCACACTAAATGTTGCCCAGTGCCCTCTACATCATGTGACCTATGCACCTACAGAGTTTGAAGTTACTACGTCAAAAGCTTTTTGAGGAAAAGCATTTACAAGAAAATTCAATATTTGACCTTTGACCTTGACCTTGGGAAGGTCACACAAAATGTTGCCCAGTACCCTCTACATCATGTGACCTATCCAGCTACAAAGTTTGAAGTTGCTAGGTCTAACCGTTTAGGAGATACATTTATAAGAAAATACATTATTTGATCATTGACCTTGGGGTCAAGGTCACACAAAATGTTGCCCAGTACCCTCTACATTATGTGACCTTTTCAGCCACAAAGTTTGAAGTTGCTACGTCAAACCGTTTAGGAGGAGATGCATTTACAAGAAAATTCAAAATTTGGCCTTTGACCTTGACCTTGGGTCACACAAAATGTTGCCCAGTACCCTCTACATCATGTGACCTATTCAGCTACAAAGTTTGAAGTTGCTACGTCTAACCATTTAGGAGGAGATACAATTACAAGAAAATACAATATTTGACCTTTGACCTTGACCTTGGGGTCAAGGTCACACGAAATGTTGCCCCGTACCCTCTACATCATGTGACCTATTCAACTACAAAGTTTAAAGTTGCTACCTCTAATGGTTTAGGAGGAGATACATTTACAAGAAACGTGACGGACGGACAGACGGCTGGACGCACGGACAGACAGACAGACGGACGGACGGACGACCGACCGACTTTGACACGAAATTAATATACCCATTTTTTCTAAAGAAAAAAGCGGGTATAATAATTTTCAGTTACACACTCTTATCTGGGGGCCTGTTTTAGACAAGAGACTGTAATCAAGTACCCTGATTAATGAGATACTGCAGAGGGGCATCTCTTGTGTAGGCACTATTTGCTAAATGATAAAAATCTTGCATTTGTCTTAATAAGCACATTATGTGCATCACTTTTCAGCGCCCTAGATAAGCTTTTGGGTCAATTGGGTACTAACGCAACCTGGTTATCTTCAATTGTTTACTTGCAAAAACAATTGCGTATTTTCATATTTTTTTTACACCATGTTTTTTGCTGTGATTACACCCTTTCTAATTGCATGAAGCCATCGGGAAAGTGCTTGCATATTTATTCACTCCCATCGTCTGCCTTTCTTAAGTATCAAACTCGAGGATTTTATTGTTCCTGAAGCAAATCTCATCCCCTTGTTGACATTCGAGCGTGCATACTTTGCAAAGTTTCACTTTCATCCTTAGTGTTTTTCTGCGAAATACTGGACTGGGCACCGATATTTTCATAAAACTGGAGTATATTGCGCGCTCGCTAGTAAAAATAAAATCAATACCCGACTGGTATTTGTTTATTAGCCAAATGGAAACGAAATGGAGCAAATGGTAGGCATTGACACACACATTTCATTTTAATTGCTTTTTTGATGATTTTAATTGCGTATTTACGCAAATACGCTGCTTATCTAGGGTGCTGACTTTTTCAAAATTTATTCTCTCTTTTCAAAATATCAGCCAAATGACCTTGAAGTTGAGGTAAAGTCAACATACACTTGACCCATATAAGCCTAGCATCCATTTTGTGGGACATCGGCAAGCAGTGCAGATCTAGATCAGACGCCACAAAATGTGACATCTGATCAGGGTCTACAATGTTTGTTTAAAGAATGTTCTATCAAAAATTAAATAAAAATAAAAAATCCCATCTACAACCCTTAAAACGTAAATGGACTGGTCAATTTGATAAGGGTGGGAAATTCCATTTGGCTTAAATGGGTTAGTCAGAATTTTACCATGTTGCTGTTATTCTTGAACAAACCTGCTTAGAATGTGTTACCTATTTCCTGTGGCATTGTGCATACAAGCCCTTATTGCCTATAATTTAGCAGTTTAATACAAGCAGTGGCCTTGAAAAAGAGGTCAGGCCTCCAGATAAGAGTGCATATTGGAAAATTAATTTCTTTATTTCTGATCCAAAACATATGTTGTGGGTACTCAAAAGAACCGTCTCAATGTGACAGTTCTTTTGAGCACCCAAAACACATGTTTAAATTAATGGATAAGAAAATAATTAAAATTTTATGCAAATAAAATTTCCTAACCTGGATCTATGAGAGGTCCCTATTTTATATCCATGATGCAAATTTGGAAACAATCTACCAGCATGTTCGTAAGACACTTAGACATGATGCTAACAGGAGCTGCACCAAAGACAGTGGGGGAACAGTTCAATTCTGATAAGAGGATCCACAGATAGGAGTTTCGGGATTCAGCCAAATAATTAGGTTAGAAAAATACCAGTTTCCATGTCTTTCAATCGAAAGTTACAGCTTTGGCAGCTTTTTCCAGGCCTCCAGATAAGAGTGCCTAATTAATAATTTTCATATTTCTCAACCAAAACGTATGTTGTGGGTACTCATAAGACCTGTCTCAATTGGACAGTTCTTTTGAGCATCCAAAACAAAACTGATAGAAAATAATCAAATGTTTTTGCTCAAAAATTCTGTAAATGAAAATTCAACATTTCAAAAATCCTGAACTTTCGTAATTCAAATTTTAAAACTTGCAGTACGATTACATAATGCTAAGGATTTCAAGATGGAAAGGATCTGCTATTTATATCTTCATATAGATAAACTGAAAGTAAATCAGAAATCATCCTGAAACTTTCACTCATATGGACCTATGTGTACCTCTGTCAACACACTCCTGTGTATCTATGAAACCCACAGACCAGAAGTGGGGTGGGGTATCCGGCTTCACATGCTTGGCTCTGTGTCTCGAACAGTCCTGGATCTGTTTATGTACCTCCGCCTCAGACAAACCTTTGGACTTGTAGTACTAAGAAAAAAAAACAGACACAACACATAATTAGTCTTTGCATGCTGGGTAATCGTTCATGGCTTTTTTGCCGTCTGCTGATTTTTTTCAAAATTAACTTTTTCAAAATATTCTTTCAGGAACACTATCAGTGTGTCAAATGGTTTGGATCCAGATCAGGACCGACATTTAGTCGGTCCTGATTTGGGTCCAAACTGTTTGCAAAGGTTTTCAGCAGGCAACAAAAATAGCTGCTAGCAAGCAAAGAGTTAACTCTTAATTTTTGTCATCTGCTCTCTCATCTGCTTCTGTTTGTAGGTAGCCTATACTTCAAATATAATGGATTCAGATCAGACTGTTGCCTTGGGAGCAGTCTGATCAGGGTTCATAACTTCAAAGTGTTTGCTTCCATGATAAAATCTAGTCTGAAATGCACTTGATTATATGCAGCAGATGTAAAAAGCAGACATTTTCAGGACAAAAAAAACATAGACAGGACAAAGGTTAACTTCGCCTGCTAGTGATAATTTCTGTTTGTCTGCTGATAATTTTGCAAATAGTTTAGACTCTGATCAGGCCCTGGAAAAATGTTGGGCATGATCTGGATCCAAACTGCTAGATCTATACTATGATTGTATTCCGGAAAGAATTATTTGAAACCACTAGAGGGTCACTGATAGGCCTAAATGTCTGAAACAAGCTAGTCAGTCCCAGAAAACTTGCACACTCTACACTTTTAGTTCTTTGATGTATTATTTGCTTCCATAGGATAACTTTTTTAAGAACATATTTGAAAAATTAATTCTGAAAAATATCTTCAAATTCCAAGAGCAAGTACAAATTTACTCAGCAGACAAAAAGTTAATCCTTTTTTGACTTGAAATCTGAAATTTGGAACAGAAAAGACTTAAGTATAGACCATCAGGCTCTGCTCTTTTTAATACATTCAGGGACCGCAATACAATATAAATTCTACCCTGGAGCCCCTCAAGGTATAAAATGAACCATTCAATTTTTATTTTATCAAACTGGATAGCGGAATCCATAAGTCTAGAAGGATAAATGACTCTAATATGCGTGCTCTAATAAGTGAATCTAACATTTGTGCTCTAATATATGAATCTAATATTTGTGCTGTAATGCTCTAATAAATGAATCTAATATTTATGCTCATGTATTATTGAATCTATTAAACAAGTTGAGGAAAAGAGATAAAAATGCAAGCTTTGCTGCCAAGCATGTTATATCTTTTTCACAAAGAGTTTAATAATTTCCATAATACAAGAGGTGTTTCATGTTTATTTGAACAAAATTAAAATTGCCGTCACTCATTTATTTCTCATTAGATTTTGTAACAAGCAAATTAAGAGACTTTATATCCCCCACCACTTAATGTTTGAAATATCATGAAACAAGTAAGTACACAAAGCAGAAATAAAACTTAATCTTAGAATTTTATCCTAAGCACATTCATATCTTGATAGTAATAAACACCTAAAAAGGGACTAAAATCATTTTGTGTAAAAAGTAACCAAAAATATAATCCGAGGATTATATCCAAAACATATGCACATCTTCAGACCATGACCAAAACATCTGTAAAGTTTCAAAACAATTGGCATAAAACTGTAGGAGGAGTAGTGCACAAAGATACCTAGTATCTATTCACTTTGGTCGGAAAAATTACTAACTTCATTTTATGAAAAAAGTGACAAAAAATAATCTTGAGGATTATATCCAAAGCATATGCAATCTTCAGTCCATGATCTAAACACCTGTAAAGTTTCAAAAGAATCAGCATAAAACTGTAGGAGGAGTTGCATACACAACACACCTAGTATCTATTTACATCAGCCGGAAAAATGACTAAGTTCATTTTGTGAAAAAAGTGACCAAAAAAATATTGAGGATTATATCCAAACAATAAGCATATCTTCAGTCCATGACCTAAACACCTGTAAAAATTTCAAAGGAATCAGAGTTAAACTGTAGGAAGAGTTGCATACACAAGACACCAAGTATCTATTCACTTCGGCCGGAAAAATGACTTAGTTCATTTTGTGAAAAAAGTAACACAAAATAATCTGAGGATTATATCTAAACAATTTGCACATCTTCAGACCATGAGCTAAACACATGTAAAGTTTCAAAGGAATCAAAGTAAAACTGTAGAAGGAGTCGCATACACAAGAAACCTACTACGGGAAGGGCCGAATGCCGAATATTATGTCCCCTCGCTTTTCTTCGAAAATGTGGGAGACAATAATTGATTTACGTAGGTTAGTCTGATCTCTAGGATTACGCTTTCACCATGAAAATAGCTCTATTCTTTATTCACTGGTTTGGAACCGTCTCTGAAGATGGAGGTCGGGTTACCCTAAACACAGGTATTTTTTTATTTGGCCTAATTGTACCACGGACATAACTCATATTGAATCAAGTCTGAGCCTGAAGTTTTGATAAATTCATTGTATGAATGTAATTTATAAGAAATCCAGTGATAAATGGCATGGCAAAATCAACACTCATGTTTTTGCTTTAATTTGTCAGTTTATGTGCAACAGTGTTCTTGATAATTGGGCCAAGGTCACAGATTTTTGGTCATGATCTGAATCCAAACCGTTTGACACTGATAGTATTTCTGAAAGAATCTTTTGAAAAAAGGATCATTTAAAAAAAAAGTCTGTAAATAAAATAGCTTTCTTTAGACTAGTCCCAGGTGAAGTAACTATAAATTTCTAACTTGTCCTGCAATAGGACTAACCTGATAACACTCTCTGCAACTGTGACCTTTCAACTTCTGTCTTTCATCCCGTTTCCTCACCACGGCAACATGAGCTATCTCTGATTCTTTCTTCTTTGGTACATGATCAAAACTTATATCATGATCTTCATCAGTACTGGGTTGCCTCCCTTCCTGCTGTGATTTCTCTCCAGTTTCTATCAAAGCAACAACAATCAGAAATTAGTTAGTGTGTTCACAAAACAGTACATGATCATAGCTAATATCATGATCTCCATCTCCCTTTCACTTCAATTTATACCGTCTTAACTCTTACCCCGCTAAGCGTTAGCAGAAACTTTTGTCATCTGCTGATAACCTTTGCAAACAGCTTGGACCCAGATCAAGACCAACAGAACACCAGTCCTGGTATGGATCCAAACCGTTAGACACTCTGATAGTATTCCTGAAAGAATCTTTTGAAAAAATTATTTTTGAAAAGTCAGCAGAAGTCAACAAAAGCATGAATAATTCCCCAGCATAAAGAGTTAGGTAAAATAACAATCTGGATATGCCTCATAAGGTTATTGTTTCATTTGGTTTGAGGTTTTACGTCTCAGTCAACAGCTATGGTCATGTCTTGACGGTCAGTTCACCTAACCACTCTTTTTCCTGGGCAAGCTTGACTAATTGGTTAACCAGTACTTTGTGTACATACTTTTGCTTGTAACTGACAACAACCATTCTTGAATCAGCATAAGGAGGATAATGGCCGTAGAAATAATTCCATGATCAATCGCCACAAAAGTATGAGGCCAGGCCGGGATCAAACTCACGACCCCTGGATCTGCAGTCGGACTTGCTACTGACTGCACTATGGGGCCTGATCATATGGTTATCCACTGAGATGTTTTATTGTAAATGTACCAATCAGCACACATACCACAAGAATCACTCACTTATAACTTGTTTACACTATTTGGGCCTCAACATGAGAAAACCTGTCTTCCGAGTTTGCGAACAACAAACTGGATCTTGACTTGCTATGAGCAAAATTTTGATTTTCTAGCTAGTCCCTGTAGCTGAGCAGGCTGGTTTGAATCTCACTTTGTCGGAAACCCCGAAAGACAGGTTTTGTCACGTCGCGGCCCATTAGAACTTCTGATTTCTAGTTAACCCAGTGGTGCCGGTGATTTCATTACCAACTCTTTGCTTCTGTAGTTGTCTGCAATTTTTTTGCAAAATTAACCTTTTTCAAAAAATTCTTTCAGGAAAACTATTAGAGTGTCAAACGCTTTGGATCCAGATCAGGACCGACGTTCGGTCGGTCCTGATCTGGGTCCAAAATGTCTGCAAAGTTTATCAGCAAACATCAAAAGTTGCCGCTTGCAAGGAAAGAGTTACAGTGGATTAATCATGAGGATGAAAAAAGTGATGATCATGATCAGCTAGCTTCCTTAAAAGCCAGCAGATATGATCTGGGTCAACATTTTTAATGAGGGCATAGAAATATGAATTTGTTATGAAATATGTGTGCTTATTTGGTCAAATATGGTATTTTTCCTGTAATCAAATCCCCCTCAACATTAAGGTCTTCACTTATCAAGAATTTGAACCTCAAAAGCAAATTCTTCCCTTTAAGAAAATATCCATTCAGAGAGAAGACATGATCTTTGAGCTCATAAAAAGTCTCCCCTTTTACAGTAAAAATTGCATCTGAAAATGTCTGCTAAAGTCGTCTGCTGCAAATATTTGCTAACATTATTGACCAATATAAGTGTAGAGGCAAACAGCGTGGTCCCAGATAAGACTGTTCCTACAGGAGCAGTCTAATCTGGGTCTACACTGTTTGTTGAAAAGGCTTCTAAAACATTTAAGCAGATGACAAAAGCAAACAACTGTTGTTGTGATTGGTGTTTTAAGGGTTAATTATAATACCTTTTGTGGTTTTATTATGCTTGAACTTCTTTTTGGTTCCAAACTTGTAGCTTCGAGAAGTGGAAGGGATTTCTTGGGAGTCTTCCTCAGCTAATGTTGATGTTTTTGGGAGTGATCTCCCTTGGTTCAAATCTTCCAATCTAAAATCTGAAGAAATAAACAATAACTGACTCACAATACAACACTGAGCAACGGCTCAAAATATCATGAGAGAAAATGACTCATTCAGCCATCCACAAGACAAGACATTATAATTTTATCAAGATATTTTAGCGAAATCCTTGGTTTTGTTTGATTTGATTATTTACCTCCCATCAACAATCTATCAATTATGTAGGGACGTGTCTTCCTGTGTTGAACGAACTTGAACCAGTACTAAGCTAGGATAAATGTATCTTGCTCAAGGACCACAACACAGTGACACCAGTGAGGCTCAAACCTGCAACCCTCGGTCTCGAGTTAAGCACTCTACCACTGAGCCACTGCGCTCCCAACAAATATAATCCTTGGATAAATCGCATTTTGTTATGAGATTTTTCTCCAATTGAGCCATTTTCAATGAGATTTTTGCCAGAAAATGAGCAAATCTCTCCATATCTCGCCCAAATATTATCCCTGCAATGAGAGATTTCAATCACTTTGACAGATCAGATTGGGTAGATGTCCAGGCTGATTGAAGTCTTCAATGGGCACTCATGCCACTCAGTTTTGACACAAGGGGACTCAATTTTGCATGCAAAGGATAGGATTTTGCTTTAAATTACAGTCAAACCTCGAATATTCGAATTGTCAAGGACCGCAGGAATTATTTCGAATTATTGATAGTTCCTATGATAGAAAATCGGTAGTTTTCGGATATGTTCGGATGCTTTCAATCCGCATCATTGTAATTGTGTGACAAAATTTTGCTCTATAAATTGACCTGCTAGAGATATTCTGATGATTTGTTAATTATTATGAACTATAAGATGCATGGAGAAGAGTGTGGATCATGATCAGCTGGCTTCTGAAGAAGTGTATCTGATTATTATACTGTTAAAGTATAAGCTTTGAGCACATTGTGTATTGAGTTCATTGTGCATAGATCTGTTTTTCATATTTTGAACAAGCAAGCTGATCACGATCTCCACTGTTTTCCATCCATTATAATAATTACAAAAATTCACCATTGGACTGACTGGAGTTCAGAAGTTGATACGGATAATACAGTAAAACCTGTGTAAAACAGCCACTCTCAAAAAGACCAAAAATTAGTTTTCAATGCCAAATATATATATATTTTTTTTTTCGTCTTGTTCCTTTTATTTTCTATAATCCTGTTACAACTTACAGAAGGGTATCCAGCCATACATACAGTACATACATACATGAGCCCCCTTAAACAATACTCTCCCTGACAGTCTGTATCCTGTCGTACATATATGTTTAGTTAAGAAAAAATTCAGGAAGGCTGCTCCTTTCGCTCCAAACGACTCTCAAACATATGTTGGTATATATACAGTAAAAATATCTACTGTTGTGCCAACCAAGAAAGACAGTGACATTGTGCCTTGTTTACAATTGTTATGTAAAACATTAACTTGTACACTCCATCTGAGCTATTATGAAAATAGATCACTCGTGTATTAATCCTATCCTGTGGATAGGATCAATACACAAGTGACATAGCAATTATAAGTCCCTGAAAACCCTGCAAACAAAACACGAGGTCACTGTCACTCCCGGCTGGCAGTACAATATATAATAAAGATAAAAACAGTATGCACTGGCTTTCATTTTTATCCCTTCTACATATTTAATATTTATACAATAATACAAACTAAAAAGAAACAAGACATTTTTGTATGGTATACTTTTCCTGTTCCTGAGGCTGTACTGGTTACTATAATGAATTACTTATACATGTATTTCAGAGTGTCAGTTTTATTCTTGGTATGTGAGGGTTGGTATGTATGCTTATATACCTATTCTTAATTATTAAGTACTATTTCATATGGTTCCCAATCTTTATTGAACTCTGTTAGTTCATTATTTGACAAAGCAATATCTTTAAGTATTTTGAACAATTGATAAAGCTTCTTCTTGTAAACTTCTAGGACCAAGTGACGTTCATTACAGTGCGTTGTGTATATGTAGTATTTGGCATAGAGTATTATGATATTAAGTGGTTTTGTTATAGTATTTAATCTATCCAGACCAAAATTAAAAAATTCCTCCACAAAGTCACACTGTATTTCATTATTATTCAGCCATTGTAACAATTCCTTCAAAAAAGCTTGAATCCTCTCACAGGCCCAGAAGAGATGGGTAATTGTTTCTTTTTGGGAATGACAGTAATAGCATAATGAGTCTCTCTTTATTTTCATTTTAAAGAGAAGATTGTTTGTTACTAAAATATTATGATTAATACTCATCTGAAACCATTGTATAGCTGGATATTTTATTATATTGTAAATTTTCTTCCATTCTTGGTCTGTGAAATTAAATTTCTCATTCCATCTTTTTTTACTTGTCGGTTCATCATAGTTTTTATTCAGTTCATTATACATTGCTTGTGTCCCTGACTTTTGTTGCAGAAAAACTTTGATATGACTTGGTATGAATGGCTCTTGTACTTTTTGGTTAATCTTATTTGTGTATGTGATAGAAAGAGTTTTAGTGAGTCTATAAATCCTTGATATTTCAAAATGCTCAACGGGTTGCCATCAATTCCAACTTCTTGATAGCTATAAAAGCTTCCATTCTGGTTCACCAGATCATTCACAAATCTGATACCTTTATCATACCATGTTTTATAATAAACATATTTTCTATCTATTTTAATATTTCTGTTATAGAACAGAGGACTTCTTAAAATTTGTTCTTCACATATTTCTGTTTTATAATTTATATCAAGAAAAGACTTAAGTACATCTTTCCAAAACTGATTATTCAATGTGCTTAAAATATCCTGAATATATTCTACATTACATGATGTCAACATTTCCATATTTATACGTATTTTTATTATTTCTTGCCATTTACTTTCATTTAAAAGAAGCCTTCTTATCCATGTTGATTTTAATGCACTTACAAAGGCTTTTAGGTTTATCATATTCAATCCTCCAACTATATACTTCTTTATCACAACTGTTTTTTTTAATTTTTGGATTTTTATTCCATAAGAAATCGTACAGAGTTTTATTTATAGTTTCATATATTTTGACATCTGGATTTGGTAAAGATGTAAAAAGAAGATTAAATATTGGTATAACAAGAGTTTTAATTACAGTAATTTTTCCAATAGGTGATAAACTTCGTTTATTCCACTGCTTTAGTATCTTTTCCATTTGTTTAAACTTTTGGTATATAATTATTTTCTATCATCTTATCTAAATCTGTATTGAAAAGAATCCCTAGTAACTTAAATTGGTTACTACCCCATGAAAGTTTCCACTTTGTTTTTATTGACCTGGTACTAAATTTTTCTGAACCAATCCCACACCAGTTGTGTCTTATCGAAGTTTATATTTAACCCTGATATTTTTGAAAATCTTGAGAGCTCTTCAAGAGTCTGATTAAGAGATCTTTCTGTGCCTTACCCGACCTACCCTGAAAAAAGCCCCTACACAAAAAATTCTATTACAATCTTTTGTCAAGATTTTTTTTTTAAATTTCATTGCAAACTTAGAGAATTGTCAATTGTAAACAGTGTTATCTTTAAAATATATTCTAAAGCAAATTGTTTATGTGCAGAAAAACCTGCCTAAAACAAACACTCTCAAAAAGAGTAAAAATTGCTTTCAATGCCAAATATCACTTAATGCAGGTCAAAAGTATTGCAGAATGCTCCAAGGGGAGCATTCTGCAATACTTTTGACCTTCATTCAGCTACCAATTGTGCTTAAGATCTTTGTTTTGTCTATTTTTGAGTGGCTGTTTTACACAGGCTTCACTGTACATGTATATACATGTAACATTCACAACTAAAAAAGATCTCAGTGTGGGCCTGTAAGAACATGTCAAATGTCTTCAGTCAAATATATAATTTTGCCTAGGAAACAAGAAAAACTGTACAGTAAAACCAGTGTAAAACAGCCACTCAAAAATATAGCAAGAAGTGAGCTAAGCTCACATACCCCTGGCAGTAGCCATCAGAGGTTGTAACACTTTCAGAAAAAAGACAAAATTGTCAAAGATTTCATAATCCTAAATCAAGTAGTTTCAGAGAAAACTTTGATGAAAAATGTACATATGTGTTATATAAGAGTGACAGAAGGAAAAAATATGAATTTGAAAAAAGAAGGCAAAATGAGGAATAGCACCTTAATTTTTATTTACACAATACACTTTGCCTATCTGAAAGTGTACACAAAATTTCACAATCCTAAATCAAGTAGCTGCTGAGAAAATTCTGACGAAAAACGTCCATATGTGTTATATACATGTAGGAGTGACAGAAAGAAAAATTGAAAAAGTAGCAAAATGAGCTTTAGCATCTTTATTTTCATTTACACAATGCACTTAGCCTACCTGAAGGTGTACACAAAATTTTAAAACACCGTCTCCAATAGGAACCAAGAAATCTGGGACAGAAATTTTCATTGGAGAGAAAGAAAAATGAACTAGACAAATTCGACGAATTTATATTCCCCGACGAAGGGTTATTTGAGAGAAACATGTAAATCACATAACATAAATCCCATTTGTCTAACCCTTAGTTCACCTTGGGTATCATTCAGATCATAACAAACGCCTGTCAAGTATGTTTTAGTGCTTAGTTTAATAAAAAAAAATATACTTGCATCTACACAATTTCAATATCTGACCTTTCAACCCAACCCCAGAGGTCAAGGATGTGTGTAAATTCAAAGTGTTACCTTGCATGTAGGTCTACACTTCCTCCACTTTAATTTGATATGCAACATGACCACTTTTAGAAAAGAAAAAAAATATGACCTTTTGACCCCACCCCAGGGGTCGTTGGTGTGTGTAATGACAGCATATTTGCTTTCATTGTGCTCTGTGCTCAATTCCCTTTAATTTGATATGCAGCATGACTACTTTCACAAAAATATATAGTTTGACCTTTTGACCCCACCCTCTGGGTCGAGGGTGTGTCTGTGGGCAAAATTTTTGCCACCATGTTGCTGCAAAAGTCGTCAGCTTTAATTTGATATGCAACATGACCATATTCTGAAAAAGTTTAATTTTGGCCTCCGCCCCAACCCTAAGTCCACCCCAGGGGCTCAGACCCATGCTTTCAAACTAAAATCCTGATTGTTATGTTTCATATCTATTGCTGCTCTGCCTATATGCAAAATTTCAGCAAAAAATATTGACAATTGCCTTAGTTATTGCAAAATTTAAATATTTGATCTTTGACCCCTTAGGTGGGGTCAAAGGGGGTGGGGTAAAACTTTGACACTGCCATGCTTATCTACAGGCACTGGGCAGGGATCAAGCTTGGGGGCGACTAGGGCGAAATGGTCGCCTTAGGGGCCGAAATTTCGCCCTAAATGGGACCTAGGGAGAAGTGGGAGTCTCCCTAAAAAAAAAAAAAAAAAAATTTTTTTTTTTTTTTTTTTTTTTTTTTAGGGAGGCTCATTTTCATTCTGTCACCACACAAATGCAAGCTGTACTGACATTATCAGACAATCTACTACCACTGCATCGTGTTTCTCCTTCCATTAAATGGCAATAGTATGTGTAATGGCTTATTTGCTTCTAAATTGAAAGAAAATGCCGTAATTTTGCGCTATAACTTCTCCCTATCTTACTGTCACTTCTCCCTAATTTTCCTGCAGGGAGAAGTCACTTCTCCCTAAAATTCTGGGCCAGCTTGGTCCCTGCTGGGTAATCATGGTGTATAGTGAGAAGTTGTTAAATATAATAACTTTGATCAAATGTAAAGATTATCACACAAAAAAAGCTAATATAGGTTTTGCATTATAATTGCCTGTACTAAAACAAGGGCAATAACTCAAGTGTTAAGGGGTCGATTTTGATGAAACTTATGGGATATCGAGAGTCCATGGTACTTATCATTTGTACCAAGAATGTATCAAATCTGATCAATAGGTACTGAGATATGGTTCCGGACAGACAAAAAGCGCGGATGGACGGACGGACGGAATGGGCGGACGGACGACGCCAAAACTATATCCCTCCGACTTCGTCGGGGGATAATAAATAAAGGGACTGATAAGCAATATGTGGCTATTTTTTTGTTACACAATACAACTAATCACTATCAAGCTTTGTACGGAATTTCAGAATCCTAACTCAAGTAGTAACTAAGAAATCTTTGACAGAAAGAAATGTCCATATGTATTATATACTATTGCCATAAAGTTAAGCATATTTTTATACGATCCTGATTTTTGAAGTAATGAAAAATGATTTTAGTTTTGGGTTTTATTTGACATGTACACTTATATCTTGACTACCAAATTTGGATAAGTTCGATAAGTTTCGTTCACTACTGTCCATGAATGGGAAGCTTTCGACACAGTACTGTCCAGGAGTTGATATGCAAGAATGAATTTCTTTTGCTGTTGAGTCATGAAATAGCCTTAAAACGCGTAAGTTGGATAAATCTACAAAAAATAAAGAGGACAGAATGTGTAAAATTGCCATTAGGAACGCTGGTATGAAACAAGAGGAAATTGCAAGGTTATTAAACGTGTCTCAGAGTGTTGTAAGCAGACCTTTCAAAGAACATAGAGAGAGTGGGAGTATTACAAAAGAGAAACGGTCATTGATTCTTGAGTGCAAGGAATTGCTACTGAAGCATTATGGTACGTGGTGCATTATCTGACGACCACCTGACACAATTAAAGGTGGTTACTGGGACATTTAACGCTCAAATTTACCAGGACGAAATCCTGGAATCTGGTTTTAGGTTACCCTTGGACTTGCTAGATGGCCAGAACATGGTGCTCCAAGATGACATTGCAAGACCTCACTGTACTCGCATCATCGAGAAATACAAAAATCAACAAAACATCGCTGGTCTTCCATGGCCGAGCTTGTTGCTGGACTTGAACCCTACCGAACACGTATGGGACAAGCTCTGCTGACGTGTTTGAAACCGGAAAGCAGCCGTATCAAAAATATTGTGAATTTTGCTAGACTCTACTGCATGAGTGGGACAGGATTTCATGTCTTGAAGGCATGTACCCAGTGAATTAAATGATGAAAATGTGCCAAGTTGATATTCATTAGTGTGAAGGCTATACACAGCATAAACCAGAAGTAGTGGATTATCGCCAGCCATTTCATGACTTTTTGCACCACATCCTGAAAGTGTATGTTCCAAAGAGAAAGTTTTGAAAAAATTACAACTCGCGTCCTTATTGTAAAAGTTTTTCTGACTCTTGGCCTCCATGGTGTTTTCATTGAATTTTGTAAAATTTATGGGTAATTTTTGTAAGGCGTTTGCAGCCTATAAACACGTCAGAGATTCCACAGCTTTTCTTTATCAAATCGCTGGTATTCTGCTTTTGTTGTATACCATAATAAATTTTTCGTACCTCTCAAAAGTTTCCGTTCTTACCGTTTCTAATGCTTAAGTGGTGTTATCAAATGGAATATGCTTAACCTTATGGCAATAGTATATTTGAGTGAAAGAAGGAAAAAATGAAAAATTGAAAAAAGAAGGCATAATGAGGATTAGCATCTTAATTTCCATTTACACAGTACACTTTGCCTACCTGAAGGTGTACACAAAATTTTAAAACACTGGCTCCAATAGGAGCTTAGAAATCTGACAGAAATTTCCACTGGAGAGAAAGAAAAATGAACAAATAAAAAGGACTGATAAGCAATATGTGGCTGTTTTTTTTGTTACACATTACAACTCATCACTATCAAGCTTTGTACCAAATTTCAGAATCTTAACCCAAACAGTTGCTGAGAAATCTTTGACGTAAAAAAAAGTTTACAAACAAACAGCAAAACACACATAATTACAGAAAAGGCAAAAACTATATACCTCCTATATACTTCGTACGGGTGGTATAATCAGGGTTCATACAGGCTGGACAAAACAAAATTCCCTGACATTTCCCTGACTTTTCACTGACGCCAAGCCAAATTTCCCTGGCATAACGTACTCTACGGAGTAATTCAAACCTTAGTTTTAAAAATACAGTGAATACTGAATAGCTCTGTTTTCAAATTAGAGTGATTATTTTGAATTTTGAAAAGTTCTTGTTCAAGCTTTTCAGCATGTCTGTAGTAAATGACAATGTTTTCACTATAGAAATTTACAGATTGTCAAATAACTATATGTCTTCTTTCAAAAGTTTGAATCTTGACCTCTAAACCTCCCCTACAGCCACACATAATGCAACCAGTATACATACAAAAGAAAGCAAAGCATTTTAGCTGGATATGGAATATTTCATTGTAAAAGCTACAACAGAAAAGGGTTTTGATAAAATTCTACTAAAGCCCTGAGTATATAACTTAATAAGATGACACACGGGTCATGACGCATGATGACGGATGACGCACAGCGGACATTGAGTGAAAACAACAGCTCACTTAAGGCACAAAGTGCTTAGGTGAGCTAACAAGAGAGGAGGCTTAATGAGCCTAAACCACTCACCTGAGCTGTTCACTTAATGGTTTTAGAAGATTTTTTAATCATTTTTTTTATGAGAAGAAACTACCCCTGAGACTGTGGCGGTGGTCATTTTGAACCCCAGGGTTACAGACTGTAAAGGGTTGGCTGGATATACATAATGAACCACTATGCATTGCTACATACTAAATATAGAAGCTATTGACTTCATGGTTTCAGACGATGTTTTACAGTTTATCCCCTATTATAAGGAAGCTAATGTTCCTCAGGGCATGGCCAAGTTGGACCCCAAGGGCATGGCTGGTAGGGGACCACAAGACATTGCTATATACATGTACTAAATATATAAGCTGTGGGCCTCATTGTTATAGCAAAGATGTTTAAACTCCCCCCCCCCCCCTCCTATAAATCTAGGGTGTGGCCAGTTTGCACCCAAGGGACTTGATTGGCAGGCTTTATGACATTGCTGCGTACTAAATATATATGGTTTCAGAAAAAGATTTTTCCATTATAGCTATATCGATCCCCAGGGTGTGGCCAGTTTTGACCCCAGAGGCTTGATTGGCAGGACTTATGTAGAGGACCACTAGACATTGTTACATATTGAATATATATGCTGTTGGCCTCATGGTTTCCGAAGAAGATTTTCAAAGTTTTTCCCCATTTGTCTATTGGAGCTTTATGTTCCCCCTACCTGATGATGCTTTAGATGAAATGTCTTCATATTTGGCCAACTGACATTAGAGATCTACTTCTTTGAAAATGTAAACAGACAATGATGACAGATGGGCGGATGAATTAGTGACGCCAAACCATTGCCCAGTTATAATAATTCCTGTACCTCACTTGAGACTTTGGCTGAGGTGAGCTAAAAAGGCAGCTGAGGAGGCATGGGGCACCGAATCCTTCCATCTTATGTTTAAAGGAATGTAGATGCTATTAAAATGATTTATAGCTTGTATCCAAAATGTTAAGAGAACTGTCCTAGCCATTTTCGGTTTCTTATCATTTGATACAAACTGGAAATTGTAAAATTCCCTGACATTTCCCTGACATTTCAGCAAATATTCATTTTTCCCTGACACAACATAAAATTCCCTGACAATTCCCTGACCTTGAAAAAATTTAAATTTCCCTGACATTTCCCTGACGCGTATGAACCCTGATAATAAACAAAACAAAGATCTTAATGACAAATGGTAGCTTAATGAAGGTTGAAAGTATTGCAGAATGCTCCCCTTGGAGCATTCTGCAATATTTTTGACCTGCATTAAGCGATAATTGGTCTTGAAAACCAATTTTCAGTCTCTTTGAGAGTGGCCGTTTTACACAGGTTTTACTGTACTATGATACAGGCCTCGTGATAAGAGTGTGCAATTTGAAAATATTTTTTCGAATTCTCAACTAAAACATGTTGTAGGTGCAGAAAAGAACCGTCTAAATGAGACGGTTCTTTTGAACACCAAAAACGTATGATAAAACTGATGGCAAAGAAAATATTCTCAATCTACCCTTAAAAATTTTGTCCAGCTCGACCTATGATGGTACACCGTTTTCTAGGGTTATTTGTTTGTTTGATTTGATTCTTTACGTCCCATCAACAATCTTTCAGTTATATAGGAATAGGTCTTTCTGGGTTGAACCAGTAATAAACTAGGATTAATGTGTCTTGCTCAATGACACAAAGCAGTGACGCCGGTGAGGCTCGAACCCGCAGCCCGTCGGTCTTGAGTCAAGCACTCTACCACTGAGCCACTGCAATCACAATTTTCCAGGGTAATGTTAACCCTTTGTTTACTAGAAACTGCATAATCATTAATGGTTAGTTCGGCAAAGAGTGAAGACCCAGATGAAATGCTGCAAAATGCAGCATTTCATCAGTGTTTGCACTCTTTGCTTAAACAAAAAATATTTTCAGAGAAAGACATACAATATTATTTGAATAGTATTACCTAGTACCCCTCGATATGAGAAAAGGACCATACAAAGCTAATATTTTGTATCAAAAAGCCGGAAGAATCCATTTAGTATACAAAGAGTTAATAAATACCTTTATCTAGAGATGGTAAGGAAGCAAGGTCATTGGAATCAGCACACAATGCAGACAGTTCTGCAGCAGGGTCTATACTTCCATTTAATCTAAGACCTTGATGATGTGACCCCTCACTCAGATTATCATTATCTGCCACTTCCCTCAGAACTTGATCACAAATTCTCTGTTTATCATTGATAGGAGCTACTGTTTCATCTGGGTCAGACACTGATGTCACATTTGATTGTTTATGTCGAACTCCTTTTCTACGTAAGGACGATCGTGGTAAAACACTGGGTCTTTTAAATGGAGGCGAATTTTCTTTTTCTGTTCCAAAGTCTAGAACCTCAACATCATCTGTAAGTTGATCAGCCTCCTCTTGTGAATTTTGAGCTTCCTCTAATGACAGTCTGATAGCTTCCTGAAGGTCATGATCAAGGTCAGGATCTTTCGTCTTAGTCTTCTTACCTTTCTTTGAAGGACTTAAAAATGACTGTGTGAGTGTTGTTTGACAAAGATTTTTGCCGGACTTAACTCTAGAGCTCTTTCTTACACCTGTTGAAATTGAATAGTCTTTACTTTTATTTTCTGAAGTACTTGGCAAGTCATCTGGAATATTGATATTTGTTGCCTTCTTTCTGTTCGATTCAGATAAGCTTCTGTCTTTTGTGGATGTTTTATCCTTAGTTTTAAGCCATCCTGAAATTTGTTCACCACTTGTTTTTGTTAGTCTATCACTTCCTGATACATCAGTTCTCCCCCTTTGCAATAACAGAGGGGATTCTGGATCCGTCAAGGATTGAGAACTTGGACTACTAACGAGAACAATGTCTGAAGCAATGTTACCTTTCGCATGAACAGATTTACTCGCAATGATAGATGGAGACTTTAACTCAGAAGATTGTTTATCCTCTGTAATAGCAACTGTTAAATGAGTTTCTTTATTGGAACCTAGATGTTCAGATCTTTTACCTATCTTTGCTGTATTTTTCGGTACTTTTAACTGGATTTTCTTTTTACGATCTGGTATACCATCAGTAACTGGTACGATATTAAAGCAATCAACAGATTGACTGACAGTTTGATCAACAGGAATGCCTCTGATGGAGGCATTCCTGTCAATCAAATTGTCAGTCGATGCACTTGCATCAGAACTGATATTGATTCTTTTCCTAGCATTATTAGATTGCTTTCTAGCACTATCCGATTGCATTCTGGCTTTATCAGATTGCATTCTAGCATTATCCGATTGCATTCTAGCATTATCAGATTGCTTTCTAGCATTATCGGATTGCTGCGGTCTTACATCCGTCTCTTCATTACTGCTTGAATTCGGAGATGAGAACATCTCATGGATCTCTGATTCTGTAAGCTGAGATTTATCATCTAGATTCTTCTTACATCTTTTAGGCGATTCATAATACCGTATTTCTTTCAGTTTTCTTGGTGATCTCCGCAAAATGCTGTCACTTTCTTCCATCACCGATTCTTTTCTAGACTTCTTGCTTTTAACTCTGCTGGATATTTCTTCATTATCACCTGTATATTCACCTTTGTTTTCTGTCCCACCTAAATTTTCAGATTCATCTCTCTCGTCTTCACTTTCCAGTTCAAAAACTTCACTATTTCCACTCAAATTCAATGTCTTGTGACTTATGTATGTGTGAGCATTTTCTTCACAATCCATTGATTCATCATGTTTCTGACTCTCTGGACTATCCAGCAAATTCCTTGAATCAAAATCTCGGGCTTCAAATTTACTTTGTTCATTTTTATTAGAACCGATACTGTTTGATTTATTTAACTCAGACTTGTGTCTCTGGCTGCTACTGTTTTTAAGGACACTTCTCATACTTATATCAGTTATTTGTTTACTTTTCTCTCTAACTGTTGCTTGAGATATCTCACTTTCACTATCATCTGTATCAGAAAGCACATCTATAGAGTTATTTTTAGCATCTTTTAATGTTAAATCATCGTGATCGTCATCTTTATAATCACCATCTATTTCATCAAGATATTCATCATCCTCTGACACAGCTAGTGTTTCAGGTACCACTTGTATTGGTGTGGTATTCCCTTTGTTAACACCAGCATTGCATTCCTCCATATGTTTACTGA
Source organism: Loripinus fragilis (assembly GCA_964019695.1). Classification (NCBI taxonomy): domain Eukaryota; kingdom Metazoa; phylum Mollusca; class Bivalvia; order Lucinida; family Lucinidae; genus Loripinus; species Loripinus fragilis. Next base: position 30,517,734 of record OZ026528.1, read on the forward strand.
TCTTTTTCACCCTAAGACTATCATTTCCTCTAAGCTTGAGGTCTGTGATCTCAAGCTTATTTAATGTATCATCTAGATTAGGTTGACATGTGTCAGAAACCAGAACAGGTGCATTATTAACATCTCTAACTGATTTACTTCTTTCTAAAGCTGGACTGGTCTCCGGTTTGGGAGATGATGACTGTCTTTTTCTTTTGTTCTCTGGACTTATATCCTGAAAGAATGAATCAGCGCATGAGATTTTAGTCCTTAATGCTTAACCTTTAACCTCATAGAGACACCTATTAACCCTTTTGCAAACAAAACAGACCCAGAACAGGCAGCTCTTGTAAGAGCTGCCTGATAAGGGTCTATGGGAGCACAGTGGCTCAGTGGTAGAGTGCTTGACTCAAGACCGAGGGGCCCCGGGTTTGATCCTCACCAGCGTCACTGTGTTGTGTCCTTGAGCAAGACACATTTATCCTTGCTTAGAACTGGTTCAACCGAGGGAGACCTGTCACGGCATAACTGAAAAATTGTTGACTGGAACGTAAAGAATCAAATCAAACAAATGATCAGGGTCTACTCTGTTTGCTTCTGGAAATATAATTAGATATGATACTTCACTAGTGGACCTGACAAGTAATTTCTTTGTTCTATGTACCAACATGAAAGTTTATTAATACAATTATTCATAGTGAGTGGAGCCTAGCATAAATATTCTTAGTGAAGGAAAGGGTTAAGCAAGCAGCGAAAGCTTAGCCAAGCCTGCTCCTTGGCTCAGTCCTACCACAGCCTCCATTGCTTGTACAGTCTCACCCCAGGCATAAGGAAGAAGATGAAGACAAGAACCCCAAGTATTAGTCAGCTGTGCATGTATATTAGTATATAAAGCGTATAAAGAGTACTGATACGCATATGGGACAAGTACAAAAATTTCAAAAGTATTGTGTGAAAAAGTTATTGCAATAATGATTCATGTCTTGAGAACTTCTGTTTTCAATAATTATTTCTGAACAACCCAGGGGTGGATCAGTAAGCACATCTACACATTCTGATAAGCACCACAGTTATTCACTGTTCATACAATAAGATAGTGACCAGGTTCATCTTGCAATTACACACACCTATCTTATCTGGAGGTCTGATGCCTTAGAAGGCTGTAAATGTAATTAACTCTTTGCATGCCAGGAAATTCAGCATGCCTTTGTCTTCTGCTGATTTTTTCCCAAAAATAACTCATTTAATATTTTGTTCAGGAAAACCGTTAGAGTGTCAAACAGTTTGGATTCAGGTCAGACCCAACTTTTTGTTGGGTCTGATCTGGGTCCAAACTGTTTGCAAATGTCATCAGCAGAAGCCACATACAGACAAAGACTGAAGTCAGCAATGAATTGATATGACACGGATGTATAACTAAACAAGAGAAACAAGTTAACTCTGAATTGCTCACCTAAGTTTGACCGTCTCATGTTTTAAATAATAAAAGGCTTAAAATGATCACAATGTTTTCGAACATGAACAGGTCATCCTTCTGACTGAAATATTGTTGGCTGGGACATAGGTATCAAACCAACCAACAACAGGTCATCTTTGTTTTAGCTTTTAAGTAGATGATAGACCACTAAATGACTATTACTGCTTTCTATTCTGACAAATTGACAAAAAACTAAGACTTTTAGAGTAAGTGTTCTACATAAAAGTACACTGAACCATCAATATAGCATGATTTGATAAAACACAAAGATTCTTAGAATGCATTGACCTCATGGCACCCTTTTTCTGCAAGTAACTTAACAGACCCTTTTTTCCCATGGATCATCCAGATTAAAAACCTTGAAAAGCTCCCATCCCAATGCGTTATACCAATGTTAAAGGTCTTTGGCTGCTTGGTTCCAGAGATTTAACTTAGAAGGGTAAAGTGGCCATCTTAGTCATGTGATTAGTACCATTCAAACATACTTTGGTACACCCACCCTAAGGAATCTCCATATGAAACAGGGCTGGACCCAGTGGGGTCGTTTATGGGGGGGCACTTCAAGCCGAAGACTTGAACCGAGCGGCGCAAGCTGTTAGCGGAGTGAGGAAGCGCTTGCTCATTGGAGGGGGGTCCAGGGTGCTCCCCCTGGAAATTTTTTAAAATCTATGTCTCTGAGAATGCATTTCAGGCCATTTTGAAGCCCCCTTTTTCCATATTCTATAACCTCAATTTTAAGAAAGGTTAGACACTCGAACCCCAGCGGGGTACTCCCGATTTTTTCACACATAGGTAGGCGCAAGCTATTTTTTGGGGTTCAAAATTTTGAATTCTGATATTTTTTGGGGTTTTCAGAAAAATGAATATTCTTTTGGGTATGAAGATTTTGTGGATATTTTCGGGGGTTATCACAAAATTGGGCTATATAGGGGTCATTTCTATGCATTTTAGGGTCTTTTCTTAAGGACAAGGTACAGGATCGGCGATATTTTTTGAAATTCCTGATATTTATTTTGGGATGAGCGGTAGATGCTTGGCCCGAGCCAACGTATGGGGAGAAAATGAGAGTACCCCCCCTCCGGGACTCAAACGCCTTGTACCTAACTATTATTTTTGCATTTTCTTGTCCTCCTGTTGGAGCTGTGTTAAGGTTCCCATGTAGGGGGGGCACAGCAGTTGCAATGCAAGTCTGAGTCAGCCCAATATTCAATGGTCAGATAAACAGCAGAGCCCTTGTGAGGGGGATGGGGGGGGGGCTTAAAATTTGAAAAAAAGCTAGAAAAACAATGAAGTCCACACCTACTAAGAAAAAATTGGGCATAGGTTCCCCTGTATTTTGTGCCCCCCAGGCCCCCCCTTAAGTCCGGCACTGTGAAATTGGCTCAGTGATTTTAAAGATGTTTGAAAATGTTGACAGAGGAAGACAGACGACTGATGCCTGTGATCATTGGTATACTATTTGCTCACAAATGACATGGTTAATGGATTTAAAGAAAACAATTTACTCTTCAAACCTCATCATGACTACTGTAGACAACAGATTTTGTGACATTTAATTTTCCTTCATTGTAGAGAAAAATAAAGCTTGATCATTTACTCGTTTGGGTTTTTAACGCTCAAAGCCCCAATAAGACAGCAACAGACAAATTTTGCATTGTTGTTTATAGCAGATGTGTCACATGAAATACCAATCAGATGATTCAGCTTATTTGGTTTCTAAAAGCAGCAACAAAACTTGAATATTTAATCTGCAATAAATTGTGGCAGCTATTCATAGGTTAAGATATGGAAAAAAAGTAGCGTAAAACTGTAATTATTTACTTACCCATAAATTTTAGCATATGTCTTTAGGTCTCATAAGACGGTTCATTTGAGCACCCACAACATATATTTTGGTTGAGAAAAAGAAAATGAAAAAAGTCAATAAGCAATGCTTATTAGATACCCCCGCACAGTAAGAGTCAGTGAAAAAACAAGGCAAGTTATAGTTTAAACCAGTAGACCTTAGTTTTGAAAAGAAGATTTCATTAGAATCTGTGCAAACAAAAATTATAAACTCCTTCATGCATATGTTCAATGTGTCTACATTGTATCGGCAAAGTATCAAATTGCTCCATCATAAGCTGTGGTAGGAGTTGATCTGCCCATGAAGGCACTATCCATGCATATACAAAAGCCATATTAGGGAATAATTGTCTAAGTTCTCAAATCTGTCATTTTTTCAATTTTTTTTCAACCAGACTCCTTCATGCATATGTTCAATGGGTCTATATTGTATAGGCAAAGTATCAAAATGCTCAATTAAAAGCTGTTTTAGGAGTTGATCGGCCCATTAAGGCACCATCTATGCATATACAAAAGGCTTATTAGGGAAAAATTGTCTAAGTTCTCGCAGCTGTCATTTTGTCAAAAGTTATTTTTCTGAACCAAGCTCCTTCATGCATATGTTCAATGTGTGTACATTGTATACGAAAAGTATCAAATTGTTCCATCAAAAGCTGTGGTAGGAGTTGATCGGCCCATGTATGGCCTATAACAGCATAAGCATAAAACCCTATATTAAAAGCCATTTAGAACTACAAAGGGAAATAACTCTAATAGAACTGGCCCCTAGCCTTTACTTTTTGTCTTAAGTATTTGTCTTGCATATATGAACATGTTTGCATGGTTTGTATATACAGAAGCCATATAAGGGAATAATTGTCTAAGTTCTTACTGCTGTCATTTTGTCAAAAATTTTTTTTTTCAACCAGACTCCTTCATGCATATGTTCAATGTGTCTATATGATATAGGCAAAGTAACAAATTGTTCCATCAAAAGCTGTAGTAGGAGTTGATTGGCCAAGAAGGCACCATCTATGCATATACAAAAGCCGTATTAGGGAAAAATTGTCTAAGTTCTCACAGCTGTCATTTTGTCAAAAACTATTTTTTCTGAACCAAACTCCTTCATGCATATGTTCAATGTGTCTACATTGTATAGGCAAAGTATCAAATTGCTCCATCAAAAGCTGTTGTAGGAGTTGATTGGCCCATGAAGGCACCATCTATGCATATACAAAAGCCCTATTAGGGAAAATTGTCTAAGTTCTCACAGCTGTCATTTTGTCAAAAATTACTTTTTCTATACCAAACTCCTTCATGCAGATGTTCAATGTGTCTACATTGTATAGGAAAAGTATCAAATTGTTCCATCAAAAGCTGTGGTAGGAGTTGATCGGCCCCTGTATGGCCTATAATAGCATAAGCCCCTATATTAACAAGCCATTTACAAAGGGATATAAATCTAATAGAATTGGCCCTAGCCCTTACTTTTTTGTCTAAAGTATTTGTCTTGCATATATGAACATGTTTGCAAGGTTTGATGAAAATCCAGAAATGACTCTTCAAGATATTAAGGAAACAAAACGTTATGTACGGACGCACACAAGAACGGACAGATGCACGGACGGAGGGGCTTGAAAACAGTATACCCACCACAAAGTTTGTGGTGGGTTTAAAAATATTTTTTCCTAACCAAACTCCTTCATGCATAAGCTCAATGTGTCTATATTGTAGGAAAGTATCAAATTGCTCCATCAAAAAGCTGTGGTAGGAGTTGATCAGCCCATGAAGGCACTATCCATGCATATACAAAAGCCATATAAGGGAAAATTGTCTAAGTTCATAGCTGTCATTTTGTCAAAAAATATTTTTTCTGAACCAAACTCTTTTATGCAAATGTTCAATGTTTCTACATTGTATAGGCAAAGTATCAAATTGTTCCATCAAAAGCTGTGGTAGGAGTTAATCGGCCCATGAAGGCACCATCAATATACAAAAGCCTTATTAGGGAAAAATTGTCTAAGTTCTCACTGCTGTCATTTTGTCAAATATAATTTTTCTCTACCAAACTCCTTCATGCATATGTTCAATGTGTCTACATTGTATAAGCAAAGTATCAAATTGCTCCATCAAAAGCTGTGGTATGAGTTGATCGGCCCATGAAGGCACCATCTATGCATATACAAAAGCCCTATTAGGGAAATCTTGTCTAAGTTCTCACAGCTGTCATTTTGTCAAAAAAAAAAATTTCTGAATCAAACTCCTTCATGCATATGTTCAATAGGTCTACATTGTATAGGCAAAGTATCAAATTGTTCCATCAAAAGCTGTGGTAGGAGTTGATCGGTTCATGTATGGACCATTACAGCATAAGCATAAAACCCTATATAAAAAGCCATTTAGAACTACAAAGGGAAAAAAACTCTAATAAAATTGGCCCCTAGACCTTACTTTTTTGTTAAAAGTATTTATCTTGCATATATGGACATGTTTGCAAGGTTTGATGAAAATCAAGCATAGACTCTGCAAGATATTAAGGAAACAAAACGTTACGGACGGATGGACACACGGACGCCTACACGCACGCACGGACAACATGAAAACAGTATACCTACCACAAACAAAGTTTGCGGGGGGTATAATTGATTTATTTAACACACTCTTAACTATAGGCCTGGCCCTTTAAGAGTTAAGAAAGCAAGTGAATATGGAAGTGTTGTCTGCTGCAGTTTTTAGAGGTTAAACCTTTGTATACTTATGGATTCTTCCTTCTGGTTTGATACAATAGACTTGGTAAAGTCCATTGTACATACCTAGGGGTGTTTTAATAGGTTATAATTTTCAAAACAATTTGTATTCATATGTCTGAAGATCTTTTTTACCTTTACAAACAGTGTAGACCCTGATGAAATGCAGCATTATGCTGCATTTCATCTGTGTCTTCACTGTTTGCAAAAGTACTCGTTTAGGGGATTCCCGAATACAAAGGGTTAAATCAATGTTTACCTCAGTGTATCTGCTACGCTTCAATTTCCTTTTCTGCAGCTTTAGTTTGGTCTGGTTAGAAGGAAATATAGACTTGTCCACAAACACCAGGTCTTCCTCCTCATTATTAGTCTGATTGGCATGAGAACCAGTCTCACAGATTGCTATTTTAGATGTGGAATCTGGACTGGTTTCTTGATTAGTTGAGACAGATGTTCTGGCTGATGGTAAGAAGGGTATGTCCTGTGTCCTGAAACAAATAAACAGTTTGAAAACCAGTCTAATTGACAATCCATTTGAAAACCAGATATTTATTCTGGCGATCCATTAAAGGAGAATACGCACCCACATAGATCCAGATAAGGAAATTTTATCAGTGTAAAATTGTAATTATTTCCTTACCCATCAATTTAAACATGTGTTTTGGGTGCTCAAAAGAACCGTCTCAATGAGACGGTTCTTTTGAGTACCCACAACATATGTTTTGGATGAGAAATAAAGAAAAAGCTTTTCAATACACACTCTTATCTGGAGGCCTGCACCCATGTCTTATAAAGGTCACTTAAACTTTATGAATTCATGTGCAGCTATCATGTGGGGCTAGGGACCTTATTCAGTTTTTTTTCAAGATTGGTGGGCCTAAGTGACCCATGGAGCAAAAAATGGTGGGTCATTTTCTGAAATGATGGGCCCAAGCATATCAAACCAAACACAGTTGACATTTGTGTAGTATACTTTACCTACATACATACACGGACACTTGTATGCATATATGTATATTGACTGCTGATTATACAGTTAAACCTGTCTTAAGCGCCCACTCAAAAAAGAAGACCAATTGCTTAATGCAGGTCAAAAGTATTACAGAATGCTCCAAGGGAGCATTCTGCAATCCTTTCGATCTTCATTAAGTTACCATTTGTTAATAAGATCTTTGGGTTTTTTTGTTTGTTTTTTTAGTGGCTGCTTCAGACATGTCTTAGTGTATTGACAACCTACATGTACTTTCTGTTTTCTGGAGTTCATAGACTCGCTGTAAGATGAATATCTTTACTACAGTGAGATTTCTTCACAACTAAAAAGGATGGGGCCACTGGGACCACTTCCTTGGAAAGTGATGGGCCATATTTTGAAATCATGAGACAACTGACACAGGTCCACCATAAACCTGAAGGCCTTAATTGTTGGACTGAACCTTCATGTACTTCCATATTTTTGTGTATGCTAGTAGCTAAGGCTATGGCGTTGTGAGGACTCCTCTGATATGAACAAACCTCATGTGGTGGCTCATATCATGGGGCTTGGATATATAAGTATCTATCATGAGTGTGAGGGTATGATAGAAAAATCCGTCCCGAGGATCACCATTTGGCATCACGAGGCTTGCCGAGTGATGACAAACGGTGATCTCGAGGGACAGATTTTCAATCCAACCCTCACACGAATAATGGATTCTTTTACTTGCTCTCCACTGGTTTTATTTATTTATTATTTATTTATTTTAAAATAAGCTTCCAGAAGTCCCAGAATACAGTACGATGCAATTTCACATGATGACGTTACTTGACGTCCTGGGTAAGATAGCATGGGTGAGATAAGATTTTCTATCCCACGGTAAAATCTCAGATATCCTTATCCGGTGTGCAAGAATAATCTGTAAAATGCAAGACCTTACATGAGTGCTCCTGTATTAAATTTATTAAACAAGTTGAAAAAAAAAAGAACTAAATGCAAAGCTCATCTAGCATTTTATAACTTTTTGGCAACAAGTTATAAATTCAATAATACAGAAACACAAATGTTCGCTTCTATTTATCATATTGAAATCATTTTTTGACTTGAAAATGCTAAGATTTTACCATATTACATGGCATTGCTATGGCCATCACATAAATTACATAAGTGCTATGTAATAAATCTCATGCATTGATTAATTGGGTGCTGAGTCTGCTGACCCATTTTCAGGCTTACAAAAGGCTTTTGATGAAAAATGTTATAAAAAGTAGAAGTCATTTTGAGAAACAAATTGGAGAAAAGTAGGAATTTGATGACAAAAAGTAGGGGTTTGCCCACCTTCAGAATGCACAATAAGTATTTTTATTTAGGAATCTCAGTCCCTATTTTTCTGTGCGTTATGGCACAGTTGTCAGATTTATTTTTCAAGCTTGCTTACTATGATATAAAGGTAGGAGCCTAGGGCATGCCTAGGCCCCCAGAAGCTGTAGCATAACAATTTCTTGCAATGATGCAAGCCACAAAAAGAATTTTTTTATATGAAAGCCAAACATAATATTACAAATTTCACGTATAAATTATATACATTAAATTTCCATTTTTCCCAACAATCTGGCAGATTTATGCCTTGGTTTTCCCAAATTCATTGGCCCCCAGCCCCAGATTCAAAAGTGTTGCTGATTCAATTCTTTCAATAACCAGTTTTATCATATCACGTTAGTGTTATTTAGTGGATACATGTAATGTCATAAGTAATTTATGACCGCACATTACATAACACTCAACGGGAACAAGTAACGTCATGACGACGTCCGTTACAACAATGCAAATTTTCATTGAAATAAATAGAATTTTGAAGGCGGTCAAATCCCATTTAAAGCATCATATGATAATCAGAATCTTACATTTGTGATCATTTCATAATAAATTTATCAGTTATCTCACATATTAACTGCATTGTTGTACATTTGCCTGATAAACGTTGTCTATCTCACGGCATGTGCCTTTATCAGGTCATGATGACGTTGCACTTTTTGAATGACGTCCCAAATGACGCTGGATTGACACAAAAATCGATAATTACATCATATTCACTAGATTGAAGAGTGAATAAACTTGGTAAGCTGATAAAAAGAATACCAGATTCTGGGTCTTTTGATATCAAGGTTTACCAGGCTCGGCTTTGAGAAGGCTTGTAAAAGCGCTCGGCAAGCCTCGCGATGTCAACAAGCGTTCTCAAAGCCTTGCCTGGTAAACTTGGTATCAAAAGACAATCACCTAGTATTCTCTATTTATTAAACTCTCCAAAAGCTTATATGAAATGATCACTCTGTACGATCCTCTATATAACTTACAAATCCAAACTGCCAATGCCTAAAGCTGATGAGCGTCTTCTGTGCTTCTTAATCTCATCCTCTGTAAGATAAACACCAGAACACTATGAGGCAATTCCAATTTTGTCCCAACAACTTACAGTCGAACTTCGTTGGCTCGAACTCGTCGGGACCGTCTGTGCGAGTTCGACCCATCCATGTGTTTGAGCGATACCTAGCCTGACAATTTTCAAGTTGGTTCATGTGTACTCTATGTCATCACGGACATCACGTTTGTTATCGACCAAAGTTGCAAAGCGCACGTGACATCTGTCACTGATCAAAAACCATGCACGCTAGAGATAAAATGATAAGCCGCATGTGTAAGCATATGAACCTGTTGAAAGTAAATACATTTATCAGCATGCGCATATGCGCAGGCTGATCAATGCATTTGCTATCGAGTAAGCTTAACTGCTTTTCTTCTAGTGGGTGAATGTTCCTGTTTATGTGTCGCTACAGTTTATGTTCGGTTGTTTATCGTTTCCTTTGGAACAATTAACGAAAAAAAAAGTTTGTTTCTTATTATTTATTCACAATGTGCAAGTTTCAATGAATAACAACAAATAAAACATGAAAAAAGTGACAAAATCCTCAGGATTTTTACAGAAAAGACGCGGATCAGACTGTACCGCCGCACAATCTGATGCCTTTCTTTATCCAGCCAGGCATGTTTTACTCATTTTGACACGCGAATTCTTGATTACAAAACATCTCATTAATTGTCTTCAATCATTTTCGGCCGCCCTACTTAGTGGTGACAAGTGAAAACTTACTCAAATCTTTGATCTGGTAAATTGCCGCTAATTGCTTCACACGTTCCCCTCGCCAGTTAGGTAACCCAAGGGTGAAATCATCATTGTCACGGAGCGCTTATGGAAATATTAATGAACTTAAATCAAGCGTGTGACTGATTCATGTAAAGAAATATTTGGTTCGAGCCATCATAGCGTTTTTACATGAAAAATCGCCCTGCGGACCATGCTTTGAGTTTGAGAGTTCGAGCCATCACTGTTCGAGCCTGGGGTGTATTTTGACATTAAATGTATAGGGAAATTGCCGGGACCGACGAACGAGTTAGAGCGATCCCTGGTGTTCGAGACAGGCGAGTTCGAGCGACCAAAGTTCGACTGTATTATATGTTACTGAAATTATAAGGAAACCTATTTTGAAATATACACTAAACAAGTCCATTGGCTTTCCTCTTTTAAACATCTCAAACTGCCAACCAGTATTAAAATACCTGTCACTATACATTTACATGACAGCTATATCAACAAATTTGATTTTGTGAGCTATGCTTTTGCTAACTTGGTAGTTGCATGGTTGTAACATGTTGAATAAATTGACATGATATAGTCTGATTGACAAGCAATCCTGTTCCTATAATGAACTCACAATGTGACATGCTGTACAGAGAACAGCGTGGATCAGCTTTTATATGCAGAAAATAATCACCTGCTTTTTCAGCTCTGCCTGCTAGCGGAGACATTTGTCCTCTGGCTGTGCAGATGTGCAGACTGGTTTGCATCTTTGCTGTCCTGTATAATTGAGCCGCGACAGGAGATTTCTAACAATGTGGTACATGTATGTGCGACCAGCTAAAGGACAGACCAGCCTGCACATACGCACAGTCTGATCAAAGCCTTTGCTTGTCGCTTGAATATTCTATGACTGTTAACTACTGACTGAACAGCATTTGGAGTTTCTAAGCTTTATATGAGACTGAACAGATTTGTCTGAGTCTATTCATGTTAAACTGCCACATTGTTGGAAATCTTATGTAGCGGCTCATATTATGCTGGATACCAGCTTTAATCTGATTTCTAGCTAGCGCATATTTATCTTGAGTGACTTACCAAGATATATTATTCTTACATCTTTCTCTTCCAGTAGTTGCTTGTATGTAGAGCCTATCGTCTCCAGTGAAGAGGGAAGAGAAGCACAACAGTTGCCTCCCCTGCACAAAGGGAAATAAATCTTACACAACTTACCAAGATATTTTATCCTGACATCTTTCTCTTCTAGCAGCTGCTTGTATGTAGAGCCTATCGTCTCCAGTGAAGAGCGAAGAGAAGCACAACAGTCGCCTCCCCTGAACAAATGGAAAGAAATCAACACTATTTTCCATATTTATTATGCTTAAAACGGAGGATTTTAGCTATTCTGAATCTCGATGTTGCTATGATACCTCAGGATTCAGTTCAATCTGTCATAAGATTGGAAACTTCCAAAGGAAATGGTGTTTGTTTTCTTTGATTTGATTCTTTACGTCCCATCAACAACCTTTCAGTAATATAGGGATTGGTTTTCCTGGGTTGAACCAGTACTAAGCTAGGATTATTGTGTCTTGTTCAAGGACACAACGCAGTGATATCAGTGAGACTCGATCCCGAAGCCCCTCGGTCTCGAGTCAAGCACTCTACCACTACACTCCCTGAAATGGCGTTTGAAGAATTTTAAGATGACTGCCAAGGTAGCTATCGTTGATATGGGAAGGGATTTTCTCAGCAATTCTGTATCTCAATGTTGCCTTAATGTCTCCAGCCAGGTTGGGTTCTATCCAACAAATGGTTCAAGGGAGGTCATTTGAAGAATTTCCTGAAGGCTACCATCTTGTAATTTAGGCTGGTAAATTAGTAAGGATTAAAGCATTACAGAACTTTGTTGCATATATACTAAAACCAAGTTCGAATCGGTCATTTTTCAAACTCATTATTTCTGACCAAACGCTAATAAAATTGAAATGATTTTTTGCCAATATATGTGCATTTTAATGGACAAACATTTAGCAGTGCTTTCGACCAGTTTTTTTTTATTTCAAAGTTTTTTGGGCTAAAAATGCAAAAATTGACCTTTTTAAAGAAAAAAATGGTTTTGAGAGTAGTTTTTATAAAACTGACATTTAGGTGGTTACAAACTGGTCTGTCTGACTTGAAAAACACCAAACAATTGAAATTTTGCTTATGGTGGATTTTTTACGCATTTTTAAAATGTTGCATTTTTCAAAACTATTCGAGATTTTTTAAATTCACCAGTACATGTGTATTTCCTGGTAAAATTGTTAAATTCACTTAATCTTATTTGAACACTGTAGGCCAAACACAGTAGAACTTGATTAGTCCGTATTTGGCGATTAAAGTTTTACGACTACTGTACACTTCCGGTTACAATGTGAGAGTTTAAAAATCAATTTGGTAGCATTATATTTTTGTTTTTTCAATTCTCAAACAAGAACTGTGACCTCTGGTGATAATGAATAATCGCTGAAAAATTCAATGTAAGTAAGGGTGCAATGATCAGGAATCGATACAATCAAGTACAACACCTGACCCAAAATACCAATGGGAAAGTGACAAACTCACAGCAGACACCACAAACGAGAGCCAAGAGGTCAGCCCTTTCCCAGCAGGTGACCACAAAGCACATATAAACAGACGCGCACAAAGACATAGCAAACACAAGACAGAACAAAAACATAAAAGATCCACAAAAGAAGTACCGCCTTGGAACAGTCAGTAAAATATTTTACTGGAGGGCTTAAACCGGTTTCAAGGCGCCAACCTCACCCATAATTCAGATGTGGATCAAGACACATAGATATTTGGTTTGCATGAAAGACCCCTAACTTATCAATGCATCATCTCCTAAAACATATAAATCAATAATATAACAAGGAGATAAAGCAAAGATAAGGGCTCAACAGTAAATAAAACTGATTACCGGCGCAAAAGAAATCCAACAGGTAAACCCCGGCGGGCCCGACAAACAGCCAATGCCATGTCGCTGATAATAAAGCGCACAGAGCAGTGCAAAGTCTCTACGTAAATTGCAAGCTTAAAGCTGAATTTCAATGATTTAACAGGGTTCATACAGTCTGGGCAAAACAAAATTCCCTGACAATTCCCTGACTTTTCCCTGATGCCAATCCTAATTTTCCTGACATAACTGTTCTCATTGGAGAAACTTGATTTTATTCAAACCTTTGTCATTGTCGCAGACAGGAAGCACTCTAGCACGTACTAACCTGTCGCCTTTCGCTCGGTGCACACTGTGATTGAGCCGCCATTCACCCGCCATTTTTATTAAAATATTTTATGCGACCTCTGCTGGCGTGACTCAGGGCTTTACATCCAAAAATATTGACTAATAGAGAAATGGTAAACTTTCAAAAATTTGCTTTTTTACGATTTTTAACAACAAATTCTGTCAATACAGTAGCGCGAGAATTGAACGGGGGACTACTAGCATATCGCTAGCTACCCATAATTCAAAGCGCGAAATGCGAGAGATCTAGATGAGGTATCGTCAGGTTTGGCGATAATGAACCTTTGTGTATAGCTACAGTGAACAGCTCTGTTTTCTCTGTTTAGAGTGATAAATTTGAATTTTCGATAGACTTATTCAACATTTACAGCATGTCTATAGATTAGTAAACAGCTACATTTTCAAAATAGAAATATACAAGATTGTCATATGTTAAAACTGCTGTCTTCATTCAAAAATTTGGACCTCCCTACAGCCACCCATAATGCAATCAGTATATATAAATATAAAGGAAAGCAAAGCATTTGTAATCTGATGCTGTGTAATATTTCATTGTAAACGCTGCAACAAAAAACATTTTTGTCATGATAAAATCCTACTAAAACCCCGAACATAGCAAACTGTTGACTACGGATGACTCACGACAAACATTGAGTGACTTTGAGCACAAAATGCTTAGGTGAGCTAACAAGAGGCTTTATTAGCCTAAACCCCTCACCTGAGATGTTAACTGACAGAGTTCATGGTTTCAGAAGATTTTTTTGATTAATTTTTTATGAGTCTATGGGAGCAAATCACCCACAGGTGTGACAGTGGCCATTTTGAACCCCAGGGTTATAGACTGCAAAGGGTCGGCTGGACTTACATAGTGAACCACTATGCATTGCTACATACTAAATATAAAAGCTATTGACTTCATGGTTTCAAAAAAAAAAATTTAATTAGTTTTTCCCCATTATTAGGAATCTAATGACAGACCCTCAGGGCATGACCAAGTTGGACCCCAAGGGCATGGTTGGCATGATTTATGCAAGGGACCACAAGACAACGCTACATACTAAATATATATAACTATGGGTCTCATAGAAATGATTTTTTACATCTTTTAGAGCTATTGATCACCAGGGGCTTTGCCAGTTTGCATCAAAGGGGCTTGATAGGCAGGATTTAAATGGGGGAGCACTAGACGTTGCCACATACTAAATACACATGGTTTCAGAAGATTTTCCCCATAATACATGTTATATTGATCTCCAGGGTGTGGCCAGTTTTGACCCAGGGGCTTGGTTGGCAGGTCTCATGAAGGGGACGAGTAGGCATTGCTATATATTAAATATATTAGCTGTGGGCCTAACGGTTTCAGAAGAAGACTTTCAAAGTTTTTCCCAAGTTATCAGTCTATGGGAGCTTTACGTTTTCCCCTACCTGATGAATATTTACATGAAATTTCATCACATTTGGCTAACTACTTTTGAAAGCAATTTAGTTGCTATCAAAATGATTTAGCTTGTATCCAAAATGTTAAGAAAACTGCTGTTTTCTGTTTCACATCATTTAATACAAAATGGAAATTATAAAATTCGCTGACATTTCCCTGACATTTTAGCAAATATCTATTTTTCACTGACACAACATAAAATTCCCTGACCTTGAAAAAATTTAAATTTCCCTGACATTTCCCTGACGCGTATGAACCCTGGATTAACCTGCTTAAAGTGTTTGTCTTTTGTTGTTGAGTAGCAAAAACAACGAGTCAGATGGAAACAAAACTTTTGAGGCTTATTCTTCTTATTCACGGTAGCCAGTCACATCTTCAAACAAACAAAATTGATTATTGATAAGGGCTCTGCGTTATGGTTTATATCGTAGAAAAAGTGTGACTTTTTGAAATGAGGTCACCTTATCCCTAACTCAGTTTGTGCAAGAGGTACACATCATTTTTAAACGAAATAACTTGCAGTCTCTGCAAAGTATTGCTTCACTTAAAAAAACATGAATTTCGTATACCCTAAGTTTCACTTTTTGAACTAGCGTAAAAATGTAAGGTGACCGATTAGAACTTGGTTTTAGAATATATGCCCCCCCCCACTATGTCGGTTCTAGAGTAGAGGTCATACGACAGCCATGCACGGATCCAGAAAGCTTTGTTAGAGGGGGTCCAACTTTGACAATGTTTATTTTTATTTGATGAAGGAATGGAGGAGCCAAATACCATTATAAGCCAACCATCATTGGCCCACCAGCGAAACGACATTGAAATGGCATTTCACTGGCGTGCCGATGATGGCCCAGCATTGAATGCTGGCTTGGTAGCTTTGTGATTTTCAGGGCATCCGGACCGCTATTGCTAAGAAACCCTATATTTTTGTGATTTTTCAGGGAGGGGGGTCTGGACCCTGTCCCCCCCCCCCCTCCTCTGGATCCTCGCATGACAGCCATGGTGACCACCATGGATAATGGAAGATAAAACTTAGCAAATTAGAATATTCATGTTACCTCGATGCTTCTCACCTGAGTTTCAGTTTAAACTTGCAAATAATTCATGAAATGCATGTTTTCATAATAAGAGTAGAAGAGATGAATAGGTTATAGGTGTTTCCATAATGTTAGTACAGTACAGTCCTTTTATAACACAGGAAGAGACAGTGTTAAAAGTGAATTGTGTTATAAAGGGATAATTTTACAAAGGAATTATACTAAAATTACCAATTATATGGTCATTTTCCTTAGAAAATCTTTGTAAAATTCCAAATTAAAAATATGGGAGCCACAACTTGAATGTGTCATATCTAACTCTGTCTTATAACAGGGTTTGTTATAAAGGGACTGCACTGTATATGCATGGGTGAAAGTTCAAATTTTCCCAAATCCTGAACTTTTTAAATTAAAATCTTAAAACTTGTTGTATGCTAACAAATGATTGATAATATCCAGTTAAATACTTAATAGGGCTTATCCGGCAGTGCTGTTTACACAGGTGTCAGATACTACACACAGCTGCAAGGGGTACAAGAAATCAGGGAACCTCATAGTTTTCCTATAGAGTTAGCCTGATCTCGCAGTCATTTGCCTTGTTTATTTCAATATTTACACATATTAAGTAATAATGGCTAGCATACAGTTTCATACAAGGTCTGTCAAAGACTTGCAACACTTTTTGAAAGAAAGAGGAGTGATTTTCAGTGACCAAAAGAAAGTTGTTCTTGTGGAATTGTGCGAAAAGTCATCTGCTGCAAAAAATTGCTTACACTATCAACTTATGCATGTATAAAGACATACAAAGTGAACCCATCAGTGTTCTTGTAATGCAGAGCAGACTGCTACATTAAGAGCAGTCTGATCTGGGTCAACAAGTGCTGTATATGTAGAGGAGGCTTTTTCTGCAGATGACAAAGCAGACAACTTTTGCTGTGAGTGGAGGTTTTAGTGCTATGGGTTTAAATAATTTATGCTATGTCTTTTATAATAATCAGAATGGATTCCTATTTATACGGTACATGTGCAGTGCATACCCTGTAAAGATCTTCTGAAATTGATTAATATCTTACAAGTGTGACGTGCGGGCACAGGAAAATCCAAGATCTGCCTTGGGATATATTAGCCTTGGCTGTGCCCTTATAAAGTAGCTAAGGACCCACTCCACTCTACTCCAGACAATGAAAACTGTTCAGACTGGGCGGATGCAAAGGCTGATCTGAGTTTTCACTTGGTACTTATGCGACGTATTTGATAATTTAACCCTTTATATACTTTTGACTCACAAATGAGTGTTTGGGCAAACACATTGTACGAATGCTGAGACAAAAACGATATTTTGAAATTTTATTTGGATATTATAACCTGCGACCCCTCCTATATAAAATGTAATGCATCAAACCAGATCATTATATTAAAACGATTAAGTGATGCTGAGAGTTTGGATCGGGCTCAGGTCTGACATTTTGTCGGGCCTGATCTGGGTCCAAACTGTTTGGCTCTCTGATGACAATCCTTAATCAATCTTTAAAAAAGGATGATTGTGATAAAATTCAGCAGACGACAAAAATGCAAAAAAATATCAAATGAGCTGTATTTTATTATAAATATGAACAAAATAAATATATGTAAATACTAAAATGGCTCTTAATTTTGAACATACATAATGATGACGAGCTATCTTATCAGCATTGAGTTGATCATGAGGTCTTGCGCAGGCTTTAACCCAGGATCTGCATCGCTCGAAATTCATCCAAGGCTTTGGAAAAGGGAAAAAAGTTACACCCACCATGTGCGGTTTTTGACGATAGCGGCTGTCACTGTTACATTTTCCCCAAGAGCATCTCTTTGTTGGCATTGTCTTTAATTCTTACAAAATAAAATTTATCAATTATGCCCACAATAAACTCTCCTAATTGATTAAATTGACCTAACAGTAAAGGAATTTGACCTATTCTCCTAGTGTAAAGCAATAGAAATGGCAGCAGCAGCTGGGAATCTTGTACCCTACAGGTAATCTCTAAACACAGCATATAGACTGCCGGAGTAGCCCTATTGTCCTAAGATGAACTAAAATAAAATCATAGAAGCTATAATAATCTTCCTAATACAGCATTTTGAGGCTGACTTTCTATGGAAGGTCAGCCTCAAAATCCTGAATTCAGGAATAATCCTGAAAACTTTCACCCATGTCTATGGCCAAGTAAATACCTGTTCTGGTTACCAACTGCGGCTTGTTGTAAATGTCTGTTTTGCAGGGACACAAGCTCATGGTCCTTCTGTAACTTCTTGTATTTCTCTGTCAACCTGAATAACATACATAGGTATATATAAACAAATTTTTCACCATAAAATTGTAAATATTTTCTTACCCATAATTTTTAGCATATGTTTTGTGTACTCAAATAAAGTGTCTTGTTGAGAGGGTTCTATTGAGTACCCACAACATATGTTTTGGTTGAGAAATGAGTAAACTATTTTTCTATTACACACTCTAAACTAAATGCCTGGAATAACAAACAGTTGTATAAACACAATTTTTGGTGTAAAATTGTGAATATTCTCTTATCGATCATTTTAAACATGTGTTTTGGGTGCTCAAAAGAACCGTTTAATAGAAAAGATTCTTTTGAGTACCCACAACACCTGTTTTGGTTGAGAAATATAAAAATTGATTTTTATCTTATTAATTACATATCATCTAAAGCCCTGACCTGTAAACCCTTTGCAACCTAACTTCTGGTCTCAGGGAGTCACTGTGTTGTGTCCTTGAGCAAAACACAATAATCCTTGCTTAGTACTGGTTTGACTTGTCCGGAAATAACTGAAAAATTTTTGACTGAGAGGTAAAGAATCAAATCAAACAAACAAACTTCTGGTCTCATACAACGAACAGCAGATAGCCCATTGGACATATCAAGGGGTCACAGATTCCAAATCAAACTGTACTTCAATCCTGGACTATTGCTTTCGCAAAGAATGCAGAACCCGATGAAATGCTGTTCTTCATGGCATTTGGTCTGGATCTCCCTGTTTGCCAAAGTATCCCAATTAGGGGTTTCCAGTCTATCGAAGGCTCATATAGCCTCTCAGGCTCTGGGATATGTCCAGACTCCGGCTCAAAGTTATGATGGGCCTTAAAATAACAAGCTTATGGGCCATGTCCCATTCAATTAATTGCATTTATCATTTTATTTGACCCTTTAAAATGATACCACCTTTGGAAATTTTATGAGCCTGGGAATTCTAACTACTCACTTCAGATCAAAACTAATGACATATTTGAAATGCTTACATCTAAAACATGAGGTCCAGTCTATTAATAATAACAAGTAGCCCAATGGGCAACGATCGCTCACCATGGAGCCAGCATAATGTTTGGAGACACCATAATTTACGATGCTCAAAGGCAGATAACTCTGAACTTGAAACAGTGACCAGAAATTAAGTCAAAAACATAAGATATTATGCTGGTTCGAGTTATCTGCAAGTATTACAAAGATCTGAATAAAAATTGCATTGGAAACCTGGTGAAAGTGTAGTTTTCAGATACTCAAGGGTAGCTAACTCAGTAGTCAGTTATGGGATCTGACCGAAATTCAAACTCATCCATTCTTTTATGTATGTCCTGGTAACCTACAGGGATGAAGAAAATCAAATGAAAAATGAAGGTGATAGAGCGGTCACAACATTATATAGTTATATTTTAGATGCTCAAGGGCAGCTAACTCTGTAGCTGGTGGATGGGTGTGGTGGAAAATCAAACTCATTCAAACTTTTATGGAAGGTCTTGTTACCTACAAATGAGGAAGATCCATTCACAAATGAAGGTGCTAGAGTGGTCACAACAGATCTCCCATTGTAAGTCTATGCAGATTTTTTATGATGCTCAAGAGAAGTTAACTCCACAGTCTAAAAATGTTCTACTTTAAATTTAACTCATCCAAGCTTTTATGGTTGTCCTTGTTACCTGCAAGAATGAAGAAGATCCAATCAAAAATGAAGGAGCTAGAGTGGTCACAACATTATACATTAACTTTTAAGATGCTCAAGGGGAGCTAACTCCAAAATAAAAATATGTGATGGGATCTTGACGAAATTCAAACTCATCCAAGCTTTAATAGTTGTCCTTATTGTATGCAACAATGAAGAAGATCCATTCAAAATTGAAAGCACTAGAGTGGTTGCAATATTTCTCCCATTGTATGTCTATAGGGATTTTTCCAAACGCTCAAGGGCAGGTTAACTCATAAGCCCCTGATCGGATCCTGCTGAATTTCGAACCCATTGGAGATATTATAGGTTTACTTGTTGCCTGCAAGAATGAAGAAGATCCAATCAAAAATGAAGGAGCTAGAGTGGTCATAACATTATTCATTAATTTTTCTGACGCTCAAGGGCAGCTAACTCCGAAGTCAGTGATGGAATCTTGCCGAAATTCAATCTCATCCAAGCTTTATTAGTAGTCCTTATTGTATGCAAGAATGAGGAAGATCCATTCAAAATTGAAAGCACTAGAGTGGTCACAATATTTCTCCCATTATAAGTCTATGGTGATTTTTCCAAACGCTCAAGGGCAGGTAACTCATAAGTCCCTGGTTGGATCCTGCTGAATTTCAAACCCATGCGAGATATTATGGGTTTACTTGTTGCCTGCAAGAATGAAGAAGATCCATTCAAAAATGAAGGAGCTAGAGTGGTCACAACATTATTCATTAATTTTTCTGACGCTCAAGGGTAGCTAACTCGGAAGTCAGTGATGGAATCTTGCTGAAATTCAAACCCATCCAAACTTTTATGGTTGGTCTTGTTATCTGCAAGAATGAAGAAGATCCATCCAAAAATGAAGGTACTAGAGTGGTCACAACATTTTTCCCATTATAAGTCTATGGGGATTTTTCCAGACGCTCAAGGGCAGCTAACTCATTAGTCCCTGGTCGGATCCTGCCGAATTTCGAACCCATTCGAGATTTCATGGTTGTCCTTGTTACCTGCAAGAATAAAGATGAACAAATCAAAAATGAGAAGCTAGAGTGGTCACAACATTTTCCCCATTAATCCTCCCTATGGGAGCTATCTGTTGCCATGGAAACCAGAGTTCTGATCCGATCTAGCCAAAAACCTAATGCAGTCAATCCCCCACCCCAATGATGCTTCTGATGAAATTTGATTATGATTGGCCGGCTGGTCTCAGAGATATTAATGTTTGAAAGTGTGGACGGACGCACGGACGCAGGCTCGAGTCCCATACTATAAGCTCACCCTGAGCCTGTGGCTCTGGTGAGCTAATAAGCATGGCTCAGGCTGAAAGGCATATGTGTAGCCTAAAATATGGCATGGTCAGTTTCATTACATACTTAGCCATGTCACAAGACTTGGGTATAAGCTATCAGTTAAAGAGACTAGGTCTGTAACTATGAATATATTTCGAAAAATTTTATTTTATTCTTTAAAGCATTTAAAAAAGTAGAATTAAGTTGTGATTTCACGATCAATATGTTTAGTACAGCCGAAACCTGCATGGAAAAGTGAGTTATCTTTTTGAAAACGGTGTTTATTCTCTTGTTGGTAATTATTTACATACCTTCAATAATTCTAGTTGATTTTTAACATAAATACTGTAATTTTGATAGTGATCATTTGTTAACATTTTGTTACATGCCAGGCGTAACTAGAAACAGATTCAGGAAACCAAAATTTAGCTATTTGGAAAGTCAGCAAAAAGCACTTTTAAAATTTAACAAAATTTATTAAAAACAAAAATTATCATTTACAATAAGCAATGGAAAATAGTTATACAATCAAAGAAAGTCTAAATTACAATACCTTTTATGTCCAAACTGTCCCTCAGAATATTTATCAACACAAGTCTTTCAGCGGTTTCTGATCCCCAGATTTTGAAGATAAATCCAAATGAACACAAAGTCTGAATCCAAAACTGAATAATCCAAAGTAATCCAGAATGAATAATTAAACACAGTATTCCACTATAGAATTCAAGTACAAAAGGTTTAGACTTTTAAATGGTGAAATTATTTCAAAGATGCCCTTATGAAAAATTTACTCTTATATATACCCTTTAAGAAAGTTCTAGAACGGTCAAGAAAGACTATTATATCATATGCTATATTTATTTATTCTGGAAAATTCCACAAACTTCTACATAATTCTAGAACCTACTCAAAGTTTCTATTTGCATGGAAAAGAAAATTCTAGTAAGTTCTGGTCTTTTCTCCAAGGTTCAAGAACCATCTAGATGATTGGTCATCCTTCTAGAAAAATCTTATAACCAAATAAATACCTTGTTTACAACAACTTATTTACCATCAATGTCTCCAATATCTGGGTCAACAGAAACTAAGTAAACAAAATATGAAATAGATAAACACCATACATGTTACACTTCCCCTCCTCAAAGAAAAGAAAGTTTTATGAAGTAAAGCTTTCTTTTGCAATAATGAACAATTATATAACAAACTATACTGTAAAATCACATCAGATTAATAAAGAGCAATAGCACAAACTCACATATCAATAATGCTGAGGCATCTAAGCCCTAGAGAGTGCATCTGGAATGATATTATCTTTTCCCTTAATATGTCTGATATCTAGATTGTGCTCTTGCAACATGAGACTCCATCTGAGTAAACGCTGATTCTTGTTTTTCATTTTATGAATGAAAGTCAGTGGATTGTGATCAGTGAAAATGACAATAGGTGCAACTGAAGAGGCTAGGTAAACTTCGAAGTGCTGAAGTGCAAGGATGAGAGATAAGCATTCTTTCTCTATGATAGAGTAATTTCTCTGATGTTTGTTAAACTTTTTAGAAAAGTAACAAACAGGATGATCAACACCATTGTCATCTTCTTGTGACAATACACTGCCCGCACCAACATCACTGGCATCTACGGCCAACTTAAATTCTTTGTCAAATCTTGGTGCTAAGAGAACTGGAGCACTTTTAAGTATTGCTTTAAGTTTTTCAAAAGACTTCTGACAATTATCAGTCCAAATAAACTTGACCCTTTTGCCAAGTAAGTTTGTCAAAGGCTCTGCTATGACAGAGAAGTTATTACAGAATTTCCTGTAATATCCAGCCATACCGAGAAAGCGCATCAGTTGTCTTTTGCCAGAAGGTACGGGAAAATCTGAGATAGCCTCAACTTTAGCCTCTACAGGATTTACCAGACCTTGTCCCACCAGATGACCTAAAAATGTCAAATTTGCATGGCAAAATTCACTCTTTGTTAAGTTAACTGTTAGTTTAGCTTCACTAAGTCTGTCGAAGAAATCTCTGATAGTTTGTAAGTGTCGTTTCCATTCTTCGCTGAAGATGATAGCGTCGTCGATATAGGCTTTACAGCCAACCAGATTAAATATTAAGCTGTTAACCAAGCGTTGAAATGTTGCTGGAGAGTTCTTCATTCCAAATGGCATAACTTTATACTGATACAATCCGTCTGGAGTAACAAATGCTGAGATCTCCTTTTCTCTGTCTGTCAGAGGTATTTGCCAAAATCCTTTAAGCAGGTCGAATTTTGTAACATATTTGGCTTGTCCAATGTTATCGATGCAGTCATCGATTCTTGGGATGGGAAAAGTGTCTGTTTTGGTGACAGAATTCACTTTACGGTAGTCTGTGCACATGCGAAATGTCCCATCAGGTTTTGGAACAAGAATACAAGGAGAACTCCGTTCACTTTGACTAGGTTCTATAAAGTCATTATCCAGCAAATATTGAACTTCATCTCTGAGAATTTGTTGTTTTACAGGGTTCATTCTGTATGGATGTTGTTTCACAGGTTTTGAACCATCAATAAGTTCAACATCATGATAAATTTTGTCAGTTTTGGATGGAATATCTAGAAATAAGTGTTCATATTCAAGAATCAACTGCTTCAGTTCAAGTCTCTTGTCTGAACTAAGATGAGACAATTTCTGGTCAAGATCCTTTAAGATATCAGAGTTCTTGAGTTTTGACGACGCAGGATCAGATTTCACAAAGTTCATATCTTCAGAGTCCATTTCATTTTGTTCAAGAGGGACAGTTTTAACTAAATTCACTGATGAAATAACAGAACTATCCCTATCAATGTAATTTTTAAGCATGTTGATATGACATAACTGTTTTTGTTTGCGCCTCCCAGGAGTGTTGACAATATAATTAACATCACTAAACTTTTTGTCAACAGTATAAGGACCATAATATCTTGCTTGCAATGGCTTACCAGGAATGGGCAAAAGAGCAAGTACCTTATCTCCAGGTTCAAAATTTCTATCCTGAGCATTTTCATCATAACGCAATTTCATTTTGCTTTGAGCTGATTTGAGATTGGACCGAGCAGCTTCACAGGCTTTTGATAATCTGTTTTTGAAATCAGAAACATACTGAAGTAAGTTCAAAGAACTGTCATCATCTGAGAGAAATTTTTCTTTCAGAAGTTTCAAGGGTCCGCGCACAGTATGCCCAAATACCAGTTCAAATGGACTGAACCCAAGAGACTCTTGTACAGATTCTCTTACAGCAAATAAAAGCAAATGTATACCTTCATCCCAATCCTTTTCAGTGTCAAAGCAGTAAGATCTGATCATGTTTTTCAAAGTTTGATGAAATCTTTCTAAGGCACCCTGGCTTTCAGGATGATACGCTGATGACTTGTATTGTTTGATGCCAAGTTCATGTATGACTTGTTGAAAAATTCCTGACATAAAATTTGAACCTTGATCAGATTGTACAGACCTTGGAAGTCCCACAAAAGTGAAAAACTTCACAAGTGCCTTAACAATTGTCTTAGTCTTAATATTTCTGAGTGGAATGGCTTCAGGGAAGCGTGTTGAAGCACACATAATAGTCAAAAGATATTGACAACCTGATTTTGTTTTGGGTAAGGGACCTACACAGTCAATAATGATTCTGCTAAAAGGCTCATCAAAGGCAGGAATGGGCTGTAAACAAGCTTTTGGAATGGTCTGATTAGGTTTTCCTACCATTTGACAAGTGTGGCAGGATTTGCAGTGCTGAGAAACATCAGATTTTAATCCTGGCCAAAAGAAATGATTAAGAATCTTGTGATAGGTCTTATTTACACCTAAATGGCCGGACATGAGTGTTTCATGAGCCAAATTCAAAATTTCAGGACGATAAGCCCTAGGAACCACAATCTGGTGGTTAACAGTCCACTCATCATCAGCTGAGACATCAGGAGGACGCCATTTTCTCATCAAAATGTCATTTTTTACATAGTAGCAAACAGGGACTTGTGACATTTCATTTTCATCTAAAACTCTTTCAAATAAAGGTGATATCTCAGGATCACTATGTTGTTCCTTCCAAAGCTGTGACCTTGACAGCTGGTCATGACCTTGGTCATTTGAAACTGAAGGTGAAAGGTCAGTGTTTGACCTTGGAATTTCAAAGTCAGTCTGAATGTCAGACTGGCTGGGAGAAAGAGAATTTGAAATCTCATCATTAAAGGACTGACCTATCAAAGTGTCAGCTAAACTAATATCTTGCATCCCATTATTCTGTTTGGCTTTCTTTGCCATTGCCCTAGTGACAGCACAAGAAGGGTAAAGGTCAGGAATTTCCTGCTCAATAGGATCAGGCGGTTGATCAACACAAGGTGTGCTGGTCAAAAGAGGGTCTTCCACAACCTTATCTCCAGCCAAATCGTTGCCTAACAGCAAGTGAACACCTTTAAAAGGTAAAGAAGGTCTAATACCTACAGCCACGAGACCAGTAACTAAGTCTGAGGACAAATAAATGTTATGGAGCGGTACATTAATAAATCCACATTCTACACCCTGGATAAGGACACTTGTCCCAGAAGAAGTCTTCTCAGAAAAAGGCAGGGTATCTGCCAAGATAAGGGATTGAGAAGCACCAGTATCTCGTAAGATTTTAATAGGGGTAGACTGGGCAAAGTCACTATTTAGTGACACGGAACCATCTGATAAGAATGGTTCATAAATCTCCATAACGGCATCAGTCTCAGATGTTTTGGCCAAAATAGGATTCTCATCCTGAAAAGAAGACTGTGGTTTCAACCTTAAAGAGGTGAGACCTGTGGGTTTAGGACTCTCCTGTCTTTCTTTTTCTCTCTTTCTTTTTTAAAGCTATACATTCAGAAATGATATGACCTGATTGTTTACAATAATTGCAAATTGGCTGGGATAAAGGACTTTGACCTTTGTTTTCACCAGAAAATCTAGGTTTGGGAGTAAATGAAAGACTTGAATTATCGGATGGATTACTTGGGTTGGATTTTGGACCTGACTGAGGGGAATATGGTTTTGACTGAGGGATAAATGGTCTTGATTGAGGTGTAAATTTTAATTGAGGGTTGAATGGTTTCCTAGGAAATGGCTTGTTAACAAAAGAAGTTTTATGAGTCAAAGAATAATCATCAGCTAGTCTAGCTGCCACATCCAAATTTTCAACTTCTTTTTCATTTAAGAAAGCCCTGACGTCAGAATTTATACACCATTTGAGTTCTTCAACAAGCATGAGCTGTCTTAGTTTTTCATGATCAGAACCTACTTTCTTTGAAGAGCACCACCTATCAAATAATTGTTCTTTTGTTCTAGCAAATTCCACATGAGTCTGGTTAGGTTCTTTCCTACAATCTCTAAATTTCTGCCTGTAAGCTTCAGGCACCAACTCATAAGCCTTAAGAATAAGTTCTTTTACTTTGTCATAATCTGAGCTTTGTTCTAGTGAAAGCTGAGTGTAAATTTCTCGAGCTTTGCCTATTACAACGCTCTGCAAAAGTAAGGTCCAGTGCTCTCTTGGCCATTTCAGGTTTTCTGCTACCTTCTCAAAATGTAAAAAATATTTATCAACTTCTTTTTCTTGAAATGGAGGAACTAGTCGGATGTGTTTTGTCACATCAAAAGATTTGCCAGAGTCTAAAGGCAAAGGTTTTGATTTAGATTTTCCTTCTAACTCAAGTTCTTTCATTTTTAACTCGAATTGTAATTTTTCTTTTTCAATTTCAATGCGTTCTTCAGCTTCAAGCTTTAATTTCTCATGTTCTAATCTTTCTCTTTCTATTTCTCTTTGTTTTTCCCTCTCCCGTTCTTCCATTTCTATTTTTTGTCTTAATAACCTATCTTCTCGTTCCATTGTTTCCATTCTTATTCTGTCCTCATGTTCTAACCTTAACTTTTCCATCTCAACTTGCCTTTTAATTTCTAATTCTCTCAGCTGCAAATCAGTCTGGGTAACCAGAATCCGAGATGTGGCTGAGGAATCAAATATTTCCTCGTCTACAAAGAACTGAATCAGAATATTCTTAATTTCATGTTTTAACATGGTCTTTTTGATATTGGGTAGGCCATAATGGTCAGCAATGTCCAAGAGATCAGACTTTTTTGCCAAGTCTAACAGCTCCTGAGAAGGTGACGCAGTAAAATCACTAAGTTTGAATGACATATTTGCTTTCTGCTGGCTCCAGCTAGTAAAACAGCAAACAGTAAAATTTCTTTAAAATTTCAAACTTATTTGGTGCAAAAATAATTTCAATCCCGGACTCTGAGCCCCCAATTTCTGTTACATGCCAGGCGTAACTAGAAACAGATTCAGGAAACCAAAATTTAGCTATTTGGAAAGTCAGCAAAAGCACTTTTAAAATTTAACAAAATTTATTAAAAACAAAAATTATCATTTACAATAAGCAATGGAAAATAGTTATACAATCAAAGAAAGTCTAAATTACAATACCTTTTATGTCCAAACTGTCCCTTAGAATATTTATCAACACAAGTCTTTCAGCGGTTTCTGATCCCCAGATTTTGAAGATAAATCCAAATGAACACAAAGTCTGAATCCAAAACTGAATAATCCAAAGT
Source organism: Loripinus fragilis (assembly GCA_964019695.1). NCBI lineage: Eukaryota > Metazoa > Mollusca > Bivalvia > Lucinida > Lucinidae > Loripinus > Loripinus fragilis. The sequence continues at coordinate 30,545,478 of OZ026528.1, forward strand.
AATCCAGAATGAATAATTAAACACAGTATTCCACTATAGAATTCAAGTACAAAAGGTTTAGACTTTTAAATGGTGAAATTATTTCAAAGATGCCCTTATGAAAAATTTACTCTTATATATACCCTTTAAGAAAGTTCTAGAACGGTCAAGAAAGACTATTATATCATATGCTATATTTATTTATTCTGGAAAATTCCACAAACTTCTACATAATTCTAGAACCTACTCAAAGTTTCTATTTGCATGGAAAAGAAAATTCTAGTAAGTTCTGGTCTTTTCTCCAAGGTTCAAGAACCATCTAGATGATTGGTCATCCTTCTAGAAAAATCTTATAACCAAATAAATACCTTGTTTACAACAACTTATTTACCATCAATGTCTCCAATATCTGGGTCAACAGAAACTAAGTAAACAAAATATGAAATAGATAAACACCATACATGTTACAATTTATGAAAATGGTAACATGTTTACCTGAATTTGAGTATTCTTACTGTATTTTGAAAAATAGAAACTTTATTTCTAAAATTAGAAGATAAAAAGTTACAGAGTATGCAGCTTTAAGATTCAGACCATTATGGTCATCTCCACAGACTAACATAGCTAGAATCATGAGAAAACCATAATAATTTGATGTGTGTTTTTAGTCTAGTTGCTGAACAATGAACACAGTGATTTTTTTACAAATTTGTTTATATGAGTCCCAGGACTCACTGGGCCAAAATTCTTTGCATCTGGAAGTTCTGCATACCATACTTGGCCCGCTTTGAATTATAAATTTAGTGTATCTATACAAATCCGGCCCATTCATAGAAGCCAATTTGGGAAGCAAAACACTGGCATTCTTACATATACATGTACTATAATAAAGATCAAACTTACTTTGTTATGTAAAATAATAAAGATATAAAAAATGACCTGACTTTCTTATTAATAAAAATTTCAGTTCCAGACAGTAGATTTCCTTAATTTAATCATATTATTATCTTTTGCTTAGAGTCAGACTTTTGTCTCAGTTTTCATATATTTTAGAGCCCAGGTCAGTAGCTCGTGTTCATCTAACTCTGCATGCCTACAAGTGTAGTGCTGGAAGTTACTGCATTTGAGCCTTTGGACATACCATATTAATTTTTCTTTTATCATCTGTGCACAGTACAGTCCCCGTACTTCATGAGCCTGCAGTAATACTTTAACCATTCTATTGGTATTTGCTCGAAGCAGGGTGTTTAAACTTGCGGGTAAAACGCATTATTCCAATGTTTCATTTCGGGTCGGTAGTATTATCAGTACTGGTTAATCGGCACTGGTTTTTACCGGTAGTCCCTTACTGGCTTTTACCAGTAAACTCCCCTGCAGCGGGTCATATCTGAAAACATGTGTTTCCCAAGGGAGTAACAATCGCTATACTGTTTGGGAGTTTTTTCGCTACCGGTTTTTACCAATATTATTCAAGACACGGTGGGCAAGTAAAAAAACATTCAAAACAAAAGTTGCAAATACTAAATGCAGACTTTTTTGCCACAACTTTAATGTGTCCTGTGGGACTCTCATGTTTTAAAATCATGCGTCCTTTGTGAGAATCATGCTTCTGAGACACAGGACGCGCAGGTAAAAAAATCACTGCAGTGAACATATTGATCAGATTGCTGATGTGCACGCTAACCTGCAGCCTTGGCCATCCTTATGTAAAAGCATTGCAGGCATGCATCATACCCTGCCATGAAATATTTTTATTACAAAGACAATCCATAAATCAAGGGCCATATTTATGTAAAATTAAATGCAGTAAAATGTCTTAACCAGGATCTTGTATACAAAATTTCATAATATTATCATATCAAGTGCTACAAATGTATAACTCTGTAGTTGTTTGACATTGAAAATTAAACAATTTGCAATTCCCATAACACTCCTTACTTATATCAACTCTCATTCAAAGTTTGAAGAAAATTGATCAAATAATGCTCAAGATCGAGCACCGAAACCAATTTTCAACATAAATAAAGGGCTGTAACTCTGTTCTAATTTGACAAATTTGACCCATCTATGATCTCAAACCACTCCTCCCCAATATCAACTCATAAAAAAAGGTTGAAGAGAATCCGCCAAAAATTGCCCAAGATAGAGCACAGAAACCAATTTTCAACATAAATCAAAGGTAATAACTCTGTGCTTATTTGACGAAAACAATCCATCTACAATCCAAAACCACTGACTCCTGCCAAATATCAAGTCAAATACAAATTTTAAAGAGAATCAGCCAAAAAATGCACAAGATAGAGCATGGAAACCAATTTTCAAAATACATCAATGGCAATAACTCTTAGCTTATTTGACGAAATTTACCCATCTTCAATCCCAAACAACTCCTCCCCAATATCAACGAAAATACAAAGTTTGAAGAGTATCGGCAAAAATGCCTAAGATAGAGCGCAGAAACCAATTTTCAAGATAAATCAAGGGCAATAACTCTTAGCTTATTAGATGAAATTTACCCATCTACAATCCCAAACCACTCCTTCCCAATACAACTCTTATACATATAAAGTTTTTTGAAGAAAACCGGTTTAAAAATACTCAAGATAGAGAGCTGAAAAGATGGACAGAAACTCAATGCAAATTTTTGAACGGAGGGTATACCATAATACGATTATACCCCACACTTTTTAAGTGGCGGGGTATAAAAATTCTTTGATTGCTGTCACGCGACCGACTCACTCAAAATGCCACCCTATATGGTGCAAAAAAAAATATGGCCGTTTCGGAAAATTATTTTTTTATTCTAATCAAGTGCGGATCCAGAGGAAGGGGGGACAGGGGGTCCGGACCCCTCTGGAAAATCACAAGTTATATGGGTTTCTATAGGGAATAAGCAATTGGACCCCCCCCCCCCTGGAAATTGTTTGGACCCCCTCTGGAACCTTGAAAAATGATAGATTTCTTTGAAATTGACCATTTGACTTCTGTAAAATAAGCTGAGGACAAAAAAAAAAAAAAACATCGTTGACAGGGCTTTTTTGTCAGACTGACCTGGACCCCCCTGATCCACGCATGCTAATTTTAGACATGTTTTCTTTATTTTGAATGTCTTTTCAGAAAATCAATGGGAAAAAATTACCTACCTACCCACCTGGAAAACTATGAGTCTGGTGACAGCAAACATTTTTTAAGGATGGCCCAGTGGCTGTTTGCATTTAACAAAATATGTTTTCTCATTATACAAGCAAAATACACCATAATAATTGATCAGCTTACCTTTCATATAAGTGTTTAAACTTCTCAGCATTTTGATTGGAATCTGAAATGTTGAAAAAAGAGATAAAGACAGGCCCCCAGATAAGAGTGCGTAACTGATTTTTTTAATTTATTTCTCAACCAAAACATATGTTGTGGGTACTCAAAAGAACCGTCTAGATGAGACAGTTCTTTTGAGCACCTAAAACACATGTTTAAACTGATGATTAAGAAAATATTCCCAATTTTACGCTCAAGAATTTTGCTAAACTGGCCCTGTGTAAAGAATTAGATAAAACCATTTGGACTCAAAATTTCCCACATCTGGACCTATGAAAACTCTTCCAAAATTTTAATACAGCCAAATAAAAAAATAAGTGTGTTTCAAGTAACAGGTCTGGTTGTCTGAAAATTTAAGGTACATGTAGGGTAGGCACACCTTATTTTTTTTTAATTACTTTTTTTTTGGACAAAAATGCCTTTCAAAATGCATAAAATAAATCCTAGGTTTCACCACTATATTTTCTTGTCCTTTTGGGATCAAGGATTCCATTGTGGAACTTTGAAACCATTAGAGCCTGTTTAAGAGGGTCACAGGATAAGGCTTTGTTGACCGAAAACATGCACAATCTACTCTTTCAGTTCTTTAGTGTATTCTCTGCATTGACGTAGCTCCCATTACGCATGTCGGCTAAAACAAGATCAGATAGGGACAAGTTTGTGTCACTTTTGGTCAAAAATGAAGTCGCAGGAATCACAAAACAAGCTTTTTCTTTCCATAGCTTCATATCTTGTGCATTTAATTCTAGAAGGTTTTTGTTGAAGTTTTTTTCATTAAAAATTTACAGCATTTGAATCAATCTTAGGTGGCAGATCTACGGACACTACAGACTTAAGCATCACATAAATGTATCTTTTTAATTATTGGCTTAAAACAATGGTTATACCATGCAGAACTTCGCACAAGTATTGGTGCCCTTGGATACCACTCAATATTTTATTTACCGAAATGATTTAGTTAAATTTTAGCACAGAAGAAACAAGGCTATGAAAATGCTTATATTTAGTAAACTTTCTAAATTTAATTTTTTTAATGAATTGAACTTTCAGGAACAAGTAAACCTCTTAACTTATCGCATGATTTCGATTCTTAACAATAAAGTAGTTTAACATAGCCTCTGTCGTCAAGTTGTGTAGAAATCAAGTTCAGTCTTAGTGTGCAATATTTTCTACGGACACTACAAAATGGTAACAGATGAAAAAGTGCAATTTGAAAGTGAAAGATATAATGTTCCCCCTGTTAATTAGTTTGCGATAAACAGCAGGTCCTTTAAATAGTTGAAAAAATACATTGACTTTAAATTTTACAAATTTGCCAGATAAATCTAATGAAAGAAATATCAGTTAAGGAAATGACAATTATGGTAAAATTAGCTTGTGTTATATGGCTAAAACATTTTCCTGGTCAGAGAAAATAAAATATAATTTAAACCACTGTTTAGAGCTTGCTCCAAGCTTTCTGAAAATGTATAACATTACTATGTTTAGATTTAATTTAGCAAAAACAATCCTAAATACACCTAAAAACTAGGCATTTTTCAATGTTATGCTGTTTCATTTTGAATTTGTTAAATTTGGAAAATTTGTATTTGAAATATGTGTGTTGGAAACATAATTTTTAACTAAAGAAACCTATAATTTCACATATGAGCTAACGTAAAATGAAGATAAAAAATGTGTAGGCGAAGAGCAGTAAGTTTAAGCATTTTTTTTTTAAAAATGCTTGAAGCGTTATACATTTTGGTTTTTCTTAAGAATTAACTTTGCTTCACTGAGCCTGTTGCCACTTGGTCAGTCACAAGTATGCATATTTTTTGCAATTTAATGAAGCCATAGGCATGTTTCTCTGTAACAAATTCATCCACCACGTTGAATTGTCTTTGCCAGTAATTTTTTCGTCACTTTAGAACTGCACTGTTTGGTAGAGGTAGTGTCCGTAGATCACACATCATTGCATCTAGCAGATTGCTGTACTTTAAGATTAATTAACATGTTTCTGCTAGTTTCTATTTCAGAGGGTGGCACTGATTAAGAAATGCACTGCCTTTTCAGTTGTCTTTCACCAACACTTTTGATATGAGCGGCCAAAGTCTGTCGTAGAATGTAGTGTCCGTAGATCACACTAGTTAATATCATAAAATTACAAAAACATGTTATAATGGCCCATGTTTTTATGTTGTATTTATTACTTCCAACCAAATTAATAGTATGTCAATCAGTATTTGGGCAAATTTTACCTAATGTGTTAATGGAAGAGGTTCTAAAGGACATATTGTTTCAGAACCATATGTACCTCTTTCTTTCACAAATTAGACAAATATAACCCAAATATTGATTTACATACTATTTTATTTTGGTTGAAATTAATAAATGCAATCTAAAAATATGGGCCAATATGACATATTCTGTTATTTTTTAACATTGAAAAGTGTGATCTACGGACACTACGTTCTACGGACAGACTTTGGCCGCTCATATCACAAGTGCTGCTGAAAGACAACTGAAGAAGCAGACCTTTTCTTAATCAGTGCCACTCACTGAAATATAAAATAGCAGAACATGTTCATCTATCTTCTAATACAGCAGTATGCTAGATGCAAAATATGTCATCTACGGACACTACCTGAAACAGTGTAGTTTTAAACTGATGAAAACATTACTGGAAAAGACAATTCATTGATAGCGGTTGTATTATTTACAGAGAAACATGCCCATAGCTTCAACAAATTGCAAAAAAATGTGCATACGTGTTGCCGAACAAGTGACAATATGATAACCAGGCCTTCAGTTAAGAATGCATAAAAAGAAAAACTCTGATTTCATAACCAAAACAGATGTTGTGGCCCTAGTGGGTACTCAAAAGAACCGTTTTGAAATGAGATGGTTCTTTTAATCACCCTCAACATATGTTCAAATTGATGGGTAAGAAAATAGTTACAATTGTATGAAACTTGAACATTTTGTTTATCTTAACCTACATGGATAACCCATTTCTAAGAAAATATTTGCTTTTTTTCATACAGGCCATGTCGCAAGAAAACTAAACTGTTGCATGCAAACAATAAACATAGGTTTAGATAAACACAAAATTTCAGGCTGAAATAGTAAATATTTTTCTTACCCAAAATTTTTTTGACTCAAAAGAACCATCTCATTGAGACAGAACCAGTCTGATCCGGGTCTGCACTCAGTCTGTTTGTCTAGGCCTTTTTGGCAGACAACCAGTCTTCAAAATGTTTGATCATTTTATTTGGGCCTGACATGAGATTTCCAACAATGTGGTATGTGCGACCAGCAAAGGCTCAGACCAGCCTGCGCAGTCTGATCAGAGCCTTAACTTTGCAAGACCCTTGAACATTCTATGACTGGTAAGCTACTGACCGAACATCATTTGGAGTCTCTAAGCTTAAAAGGAGTCATTACAAGCTCGTCTGAGTCTACTACACTTGTCAAAATGGCACATTGTTGGAAATCACATGTCGCGGCTCATTTACCATACCTTGAACTGATTTTCTGTGTACGTCATAGACAGTCTTCAAGGCCTTTTCTATGGACAACCTGCTCCCTGACGATTCCATATCCTGGAAAGCAAAAAAACAGTTTCGAAAGAAACCAGGCCCTGAGGTTATAAAACTTTTTTCATGCTTTAGGGGACAAAAATATTTCAATATTGCACTTGCCCTGCAAGACGAGTGACTTACAATTTTCACTTGTCCTGCAAACACATAAACTTGCCCTTTAAAAGCGTATGCAATAAAGAACATAAGGGAGTAATATGACTTCCTCGAGTAATTCTTCCCAAAGCATTCGTCCTGTAGGATGAGTGCTAGTGCTGTATCGACGATCAATCGAAAATTTATTTCGATTCTACTAATTGATTTTATTTGGTAATAATCGATTATAATCGAAAAGATTCACACCTGACTCTATTGTAAGCTGCTATTCTAAATTTGCCACTTTACTACTAGAAACTGCAAGGTTAAAGATATAAACTGTAATTATAGCAAGTGCACACCTTAACCTCTTGCACATTGTTCTAAATGTGTGCTGTGACATAATCAAAAACAGTGAAGACCCAGATGAAATAGAATGTGGCATTTCATCAGGGTCTACATTGTTTGCTCAGACAAAAACAATCTTCAATTTTATTTCGAAATAATAACCAGTGACCCATTGATGTATACAATGGACCTTCCCAAGTTTATTGTTTCAATCCAGAAGGAAGAATTCATTACTGCAAATCAATTCCAACCGAAAGGATGATGCAACTTTTGGGGAGTTTGTGCTGGTGTCAAGGTACCACTGCCATTTGCATTCTGAAAAACTGGCGAGGACCATTGGGGTAATAAATGAAGAAAAAACAGTTATTAGGATGGTTTGTATCAAAAATTTGAAGCGACCAAATCATTTAAATTGTAACTTTTAACTATATGCTTTGATAGTTTAAGCGGGACAGAGTTTGGATGCTATAGACGAGTCCAAACACTACGTCACAAATCAATATCATACGGAACACTACGATCTTTATCCGAAAGCTGGTTAATACTCTGGTTGGCAGTAAACTGTTGTTTACCTGTATTCTATTGTTAAGTCAGTCGGGTATTTTAGGCATTATGTAACTCCATGCTTAAGAGCTCCACCGATATACTCGGTGAAAATAATGCCAGATGCTTATTAAAAGGCGTTCAAAATCATGAAATTTCAATCAATATTATATCGATAAATATGCCAGATTATTTTATAAACACTTTATTTATCGAATGAAAATCATATTTCAAATAGATGCTGAAAATTTCAATTTAAAATTCTGAGTAGTTTTAAAGATATTGCAAGTTGTAAATTCACGAAAATACGTAGGGATAATGGAGAATTACCTGTGTTTTCACCGAGTGCGTAAAGCGCCTCAATGATCCAGATCGGGATATGACGTAGCACTGTTTAATAGAATTGGACACGGAAACAGCACTTGTTATACCCGCTTTTTTCGTTAGAAAAAAAGGGTATATTAATTTTGTGTCAAAGTCAGTCCGTCGTCCGTCCGTCCGTCTGTCCGTGCGTCCGTCCGTCACGTTTCTTGTAAATGTATCTCCTCCTAAACCGTTAGAGGTAGCAACTTCAAACTTTGTAGGCGAATAGGTCACATGATGTAGAGGGAACTGGGCGACATTTCGTGTGACCTTGACCCCAAGGTCAAGGTCAAAGGTCAAATATTGTATTTTCTTGTAATTGAATCTCCTCCTTAACGGTTAGACGTAGCAACTTCAAACTTTGTAGCTGAATAGGTCACATGATGTAGAGGGTAATGGGCAACATTTTGTGTGACCTTGACCCCAAGGTCAAGGTCAAAGGTCAAATATTGAATTTTCTTGTAAATGCATCTCCTCTTAAACCTTTTGACGTAGCAACTTCAAACTTTGTAGCTGAAAAGGTCACATGATGTTAAGGTTACTGGGCAACATTTTGTGTGACCTTGACCCCAAGGTCAAGGTCAAAGATCAAATAATGTACTTTCTTGTAAATGTATCTCCTAAAAGGTTAGACCTAGCAACTTCAAACTTCGTAGCTGGATAGGTCACATGATGTAGAGGGTACTGGGCAACATTTTGTGTGACCTTGACCCCAAGGTCAAGGTCAAAGGTCAAATATTGAATTTTCTTGTAAATGCTTCTCCTCCTAAAGCTTTTGACGTAGTAACTTCAAACTCTGTAGGTGCATAGGTCACATGATGTAGAGGGCACTGGACAACATTTAGTGTGACCTTGACCTGAAGGTCAAGGTCAAATAATGTACTTTCGTGTAAATGCATCTTCTCTATAACTGTTGGTTTGTTTGTTTGTTTGATTTGATTCTTTACGTCCACTCAACAATCTTTCAGTTCTGCGGGACGGTTCTTCCTGGGTTGAACCAGTACTAAGCTAGGATAAATGTGTCTTGCTCAAGGACCACAACGCAGAGACGCCGGTGAGGCTCGAACCCGCGGCCCTTCGAACCCGCGGCCCTTCGGTCTCGAGTCAAGCACTCTACCACTGAGCCACTGCGCTCCCGATAACTGTTGGACGTAGCAACTTCAAACTTTGCAGGTGCAAAGGTCATGTGATTTGGAGGGCACTAGACAACATTTGGTGTGACCTTGACCCATAGGTCAAGGTCATATAGTGTATTTTTTGTAAATGCTTCTTCTCCTTAACCATTGGAAATAGCAACTTCAAACTTTACAGGTGCATAGGTCATATCATGTTGAAGGTACTGAGCAGCATTTTGTGTGACCTTGACCCCTAGGTAGAGGTTATAGGTCAAAAAGCGGGTATTTGCGATGGTGTACCATCGACTTCTGCTCTAGTTTTACAGTGATTTAAATCAAATTTTTTTCATAAATAACAATTCCAAGGACTGGTTCCCATAGTTTGGTCATTGGCCTATCAAATGGTGTGTTTTTTCACATAATTTACCGTCATTTAACAAAAATATCAGAGATTGAAACGGCCGTTATCAGACCAAAACATCACAGCGGGGGCCCGTCAAAAACAAATAAAAACTAATAAAATTAATTATTTTTTTTCGCAAAAATATTATTGCAGATCAATGTCCGATGCATATTCATCATATCCAAATCAAAACCTAGAGCTAAATTATCGTTTAAAATGCTTTTTTCTCACGTAAATGTTGGCTCAGCTCATTGGACATTGCATTGAGCCACGGATGTATACTACCTGGATTGGGCACATATCATTTTTCACCAATATTATTGCCTTAGTACACGTTAATCGGGTACAATCCGAAAATGGTGGAAATCAGAATTTTACAGAGGCATTTGTCACTTTAATTGTGACAATGTAAAGAGTTGAATGAGTGTAATTATTTAAATTCCTGAACGTTAATATAGTTGTCCTTCATTGGTTCTTTGTAGAATATCGTTATATTGTGAACTTAGGTTGCAGAGATGATATGAAAAAGGGATAAAATGATAAACATCCGATTTTACCGCCGAAATTGTCGGTTCTAATGCTAATTAATGTGAATAATTTGGATATACTTGACACTTGATACATGAAGTGCACATATTTCCTAACTGGAATATCGATTTTTTTAACAAAAACAAAATAAAACCATGTAGTTAAGATGCTGGCAAATTCGTCTTTTTTTTTGTATTTCCACATAACAAAATGGCGGAAATGTCAGAAACCTAAACATTGCCTTTAGAATTTAAACACATTGCAGAGTTTAAAAGCGTGAAAACATCTAATTAACGATGCTTTGTCAACCATAGATACATGTCATTTAATTCCCTTAAGTGTTTGTTTAACAATTAACTAGGGAGTTGCTAGGGTGTCTATGAGCAGTAATTATTTCCGCAACTGCGTTAAAATATCTCTTCAACCAAACTGTCTAATTTTTAATTGAGACAATAAATTAATAGCCATTGAATTAACAGATTATGTCACAAAAATTTAACAGAAGATACCAAATTTCTATTTAAATCACACTATTAAACCCATTTACGCACAATAGAATTTCCCACTCCAGTCAATTGGACCAGTCCATTTTCGTTTTAAGGGGTGTTAGGTGTCATTTTTCATTTTTATTTCGAATTTTCATAGAACATTCTGAAAGCAAACAGTGGATATCCTGATCAGACGCTGTGTTCTGCTGTGTCTGATCTGGGTCTGCACGGTTTGCCTATGTCTCACAAAAAGGACGCTAGACTTATATGACAAGAGTTTTTGCCTTCTTCCTTACTATGTTTTCCATGTCCGCGTAGTGTAGGAAAGCCTGATGCGTGTTATTTTTTTTTCTTGGGTATTTTTTCTCGAGAACACTAGCTTGTTTGGTATCAAATTGTAGCTGGAAGAATTCTCAGTTTATTGGCATTAAATTCACTGCTCTACCGTTTCCCCCAAGTTGCTGGAACATTAGGAAAAAGTATCCCAACATGTATGGATCTCGATATTTGTAAAGTGGTCGGTCAAATTATCGGATTTACCTGTATTTGGACGCAGCAATCATCGGGAAACAATTACTAGCAAATGTATAGTAGTTTCCTATCCAGGTAGTATACATCCGTGATTGAGCGGAAGGTTTTTTAGCCCACCACAATAAAAAGTCACGTGGTCAAAATTGTCATCACATGGTGACAGGTCAATTCTCGGGACCGCACTTCCGGTTAGCAACAGTTGCCAAGGCTCGCCGAATATGACAACGACGCCATTTTGTTTTTTTATCGATATTTTGATTTTTGTGTTTCCCGCAAGATAATCTTCAATAATGGCCAAATCGTAGTTTGCAGTGGGTTGCAACAAGCATAACACGATGAAAGACAAGAAAATACAGAGTTTTAGCTTCCCAAATAATAATGACAAACACTTAGAAATATCGGTCTTTGCAGTCACGTTAGTACCTTACGGGAATCCACTGGCACTATTATGTCAACAGTTAAGCAACAAGACTGTTAGACAACAAAAGAACATTCAAGTACTGATATGTTAATCACGCATTGACAATAAAGCATAGACAATTAATCTGAATCTAGGTAGGTAGGTAGGTAGGTAGGTAGGTAGGTAGGTAGGTAGGTAGGTAGGTAGGTAGGTAGGTAGGTAGGTAGATAGATAGATAGATAGATAGATAGATAGATAGATAGATAGATAGATAGATAGATAGATAGATAGATAGATAGATAGATAGATAGATAGATAGATAGATAGATAGATAGGTAGGTAGGTAGGTAGGTAGGTAGGTAGGTAGGTAGGTAGGTAGGTAGATAGATAGACAGACAGACAGACAGACAGACAGACAGATAGAAGAGAATATTGGTTACTGAAGGGACCTGACCTGAACTTTCAGTGCAAAGTGAGTACATTATGGGTATGGACTTTTGATGTCAGAATGTCAGGCCTGATCTGTCATAACCTTTAAAGTGTCAAACAGTCTGGACCCCGATAAGGCCTGGACAATAAGTCGGTCCTGATCTCGGTCCAAACTGTTTGCAAAGAGTTATCAGCAGATGACAATGTCATGTAAGAGTTTAACGCAAAGTTTAAATATATCTGTTCAACTTCAGCTTGTCATAACTTATAAAGTGTCAAACAGTCTGGACCCTGATAAGGCCCTGACAGAATATCGGCCTGATCTGGGTCCAAATTGTTTGCAAAGGGTTATCAGCAGATGACAATGTTATGTAAATGTTTAACGCATTGTTAAAATATATCGGTTCAACTTCAGCTTGTCATAACCTTTAAAGTGTCAAACAGTCTGGATCCTGATAAGGCCTTGACAGAATGTCGAGCCTGATCTGGGTCTTAATTGTTTGCAAAGGGTTATCAGCAGATGACAAAGCCAGGTAAAGGTTTAACGCATTGTAAAAATATATCGGTTCAACTTCAGCTTGTCATAACCTTTAAAGTGTCAAACAGTCTGGACCCTGATAAGGCCTTGACAGAATGTCCAGCCTGATCTGGGTCTAATTTGTTTGCAAAGGGTTATCAGCAGATAACAAAGTCAGCTAAAGGTTTAACACAAAGTCAAAATATATCTGTTTTACTTGTCATAACCTTTAAAGTGTCAAACAGTCTGGACCCCGATAAGGCCTTGACAGAATATCGGCCTGATCTGGGTCCAAATTGTTTGCAAAGGGTTATCAGCAGATGACAATGTCATGTAAATGTTTAATGCATTGTTAAAATATATCGGTTCAACTTCAGCTTGTCATAACCTTTAAAGTGTCAAACAGTCTGGACCCTGATAAGGCCTTCACAGAATGTCGAGCCTGATCTAGGTCCAAATTGTTTGCAAAGGGTTATCAGCAGATGACAAAGTCAGGTAAAGGTTTAACGCAAAGTTAAAATACATTGGTTCAGCTTCAACTTGTCATAACTTCTAAAGTGTCAAACAGAATGTCGAGCCTGATCTGGGTCCAAACCGTTTGCAAAGGTTATCAGCAGATGACATGTCAGTAAAGTTTTAATGCAAAAGGTAAAATACAATGGACTTGACCCAAATTGTCAGAACCTGGAAAAACACTTTTTTTTTTATTTGATTCTTTATGCCCCATCAACAATCCTTCAGTTATATAGGGACGGGCCTTCATGGGTTGAACCAGTTCTAAGCTAAGATAAATGTGTCTTGCTCAAGGACCACAACACAGTGACACCAGTGAGGCTCGAACCCGTGGCCCTTCGGTCTTGAGTCAAGCACCCTACCACTGAGCCACTGTGCTCCCATTAAAAAATTCAAAAACAATTTGGATCCTGGTCAGGCCACTATGGTTGTTTTCCCAGACATCATGTATACATTTAGGAATACCCAGGGGAGGGGGAGGGGTTAAAATTGATAACTTTTTCTCATAGCTAACTTTTTTCACAGCAAAATATTGCATGCACTGATCCAGAGGGGGGGGGGGGGGGGGGGGGTGGGCAAGGGGCCCGGACCCCCCTGGAAAACACAAGTTATATATGGGATTCAATAGGGATTTAGCAATTGGACCCCCCTAGAAAAAGTTGGACCCCCCCCCCCTGGAAAAAATGTTGGAGCCCCTCTGGAACCTCGGAAAATTATAATTTTCTTTGAAATAAACCATTGGCATTCTGTAAAATAAGTGGAGTACTTCTAAAAAAGAACTAAAAAAAAACGTTGTCAGGGATTTTATGACAAATGGACCTGGACCCCACCCCCTGACGAAAATTCCTGGATCCGCGCATGTCTTGATACAAATCTTGAGCTATTGTTGTTTCGTCTATGCTGGAATGCCATATAATAATTATTACTTGGGACTTTTCTGGAAAAGCTTAGCGCTTATGACAAGCTGCATATTGTACCAATTAAAGGTGTTGAGTGTCAAACTTGGAGGTGTGATGTGTCAGAATTAAGTTTCAAAAAAGTCATTTATCTATCTGGAATTTGATAATATCTTAAGGTATATGGAATTTAAAGACCGTTTTAATGTGTTAAAGCTCCTAAGATATTAGTGACACTCATTTTTTTCACGTCTAAATGATCGCAAACCGATGGCCGTTCACCCCACCCACACCCGATTTTTTTTCAATAATTTGTGAAAAATCGGTGCTATTATAATCAAAATAATCGTGGCGGGACATAAGACAATGTTTTCCCTTCGAAATAAGCGCAGACTGATGAAGAAATCGGTGAATTTGAATAAATACGGCCCATTTTTCATAATTTTCCCGTTACCCGTAATGTTAAAATTCACCGTTCACATCACCGTGGTACATTTGTTTACCTGTGTCGCTAAGGCTGTGACGTCACGGCGGTCCCGAGAATACGCCCGGATGAAAACAATAGCATTGGACTGGTCTATAGCACCAGTTTACCACGGGTGTCACTCCGTGACTATAATGTAGAGAACACATGCGGCTTTCTGAATAGGTCGGTAACCGGTTACTATCAGGTCTAGCTTTTTATACATGCCAGCACCCTATGACAAAGATTCGGCTCGAAATTCGCATTTAGCAACACTGAAGCAACTGCAAACACATTAGGCTTGTTCTAAGAAAATAAATGTAGTATGGGTGGGCTCCTTTGTACTTACATAATCACCAAACTTCAAAAATAAATGTCAAATGTACCGCCGATTTCTCTTGTCGAACTTTGGCAAGTCGTAAAAGTCTCAAACTATTAGCATGACTGTCGTGTTGATCGGTCCGTGCCACCACCATCCCATAAGTACCTCATAAAAGACCACTGAAAAGGGTTTGGGCTTACGGAATCTTAGGGAAGATTCATTCGTGTATCAAAATACTTTCTTTCGAATAGGACACAAACAGTGCTAGTGGACGGCAAGGGCTCTAAAACAGACAAGATCGCAAGTGGAATCCCTAGGGCGACTGGGATACCGTACGCTCAGACCGTACACTCAGTGGTCATAAGTAAGTAGCCAAATCAGCTTACAAGAATTTGACCAAAAATATGGTCTGAAACAATGGTCTTTTCTAGCCAATTAAGACAATTCCTCCAAATGATAATTGCCCTAGATAAATATACAGTGTATATGTTTACGTCATTATCAAATTGTATGATGTCATCATCTGTTGCTATGGAGATATTGTGTATCACAAACATTGGCTCCATTTCTTCAAAAACGATAGCAGGTGTTGAAAAATTGCTGTCAAAATGCCAGATTGTAATATCCTGTATTGAAAATTTGCAGAAATATTTGAAATGTACTGAAAAACATTCTGTTAAAGTTCAAATTAGTATAGACACTGAAAATAAAATAATGCAGAGCAGGGAACTGGACGGAAAATAATGCCATGAAAATGATCCGACTGCAGTATACTTTGGCTGTAAAAACAAACTAAATAAACAAATACAGGAATATGGGGTATGTATGTTTTGTGAGGTATCATAACAGTGTTCAAATTGAAAAAAATATATTTTGAATAAATGTTGATGGATATAAGCTATGGTTGGATCCAAAGTAATCTACTTATTTTCACTGACAGTCCTAATATTGGTGCCATAAGCAGCATACCTGGTGATATAATATTTGTGTAATAATTATTTTCAGTTTAAAGTACCATTTGGGGTTACATTTTTACAGAACATTTAATTTTTTAAGAAGAACTATCCTATGATTTCGCATGAAAGTTTTGGTACCCCCTCGTAAAGCAAAATTTGACAAAGGGGTTAGGTATCGCTGGGTGCTGTTTTTTAGATTTGAAAGAACGAAACATGTAAAGACTAATTGCTTCAAACACTCGTATATACACCCTAGAAAGCCTGATACTTGTTGCTAAGTTACCATGTGGATTCATTCAATAATTTAGATTTTTGGGTCAGGGGTACAAATACCCCACCCACCCCTAATATGACGGTGAATAAATTGGGAAGATGTGAACACATCTTGTTCACAGCTCACGATTATAACATATTAGCACCATTATCACCAAAAAATATACAGAAAATAAGCAATATCTATAGCCATGTAAAAACGGAAGAAGTTTAGACCCCACATCGAATTTTCAAACTGTTTCAGAAATCAGGGTTGGTTGAAATGAAAAACACCCACGAACTCTATGTGATATTATTTCAATAATAATCAAGCATTCTTAAGTTGAAAAATAGCAAATAGTGATATGTTCAAAATTTCAGATAATTTGCATTACTCGTTTTCAAATTATACAAATTTTAAATGTGCTTAAATTTTTGCAAAAGAAACAACGTTAACGTCAACTGGCTACTTACTTATGACCTGCGACTGTACGTCCTGGGGCCAAATTCTGTTTATGATTTACAGTATATGACCCTCGGATATGACCCGCATGTACCATCAGCGATCCAAACCTTTAAGAACTGCAGATGATACAGATATCTACCAAGTAGTAACATGTATGGAAGAAATCGCAGCAATACAATGCCAGATTTTTTTAATTGCAAAAAGTTTAAACGCATTTCTTTTTTTATCTATTGGCTCGATCGAGCTCGACCATTACGCCAGGGAGTGCAAGTTTTAGAATTATGAGGAAAAAACAACTTTCGGCTAGGCTTTTAACTAAATGAGGAGTGCAGCTGTAATAAAAGATAAGCAAAGTGTGTGGGTGAGATTGTACTGTGTGAAAAGAGGGTGATAAAGCCGATTCTGGTGATCAATGGGATACATGCACCACCTTGCAAAAAGCATGACTAAACTGTGCCACGGTAAGAAGCACACGAACAGATTATATCACCACTCTACCAATTGCAACTATTACAAATACAACTTCTTTCCTCGAACAATCAAACATTGGAACGCATGCGCCAGAGGTAGGTTACTGTTTATATGCCAGAGGATGCATGCATTTTGAGTCCCTGTGATTTGGTAATAGATTACATATGCTGGAATAGCAACAAGGTCATATGTGACCTTGCAGTCAAGGAAAATTAAGTCTGATTGCTTTCTTGACTGCTTGACCGTGATCAATTAGTATAATCAACTGGGTCTCGCAGTTGATTTGAGCACGAAGAAAGTTTTATAACCTCGGGGCCTGATGCAGCTACTCATGGAAAGTTCCATGCTATTGTATTTAGTAAGAGAGGACACGGTGACTGTGAGATTTTCATAATACAAATTAAAAAATGTAATTACGTGAGTATGACCAAGAAATGCCACAATCACACAGTGCAGTCCAACACACGGCACCATGACGGAGAGTCACAGCTAGAACACTAACAGACACACGACAGCCAGAAGGCAATTAAAGTAAAACAACCAGCTCCCTCTCTCTTCCTCAGCGAGATGATTGTAAAAATAGAAAGGACACTGTATAACAAAGCAAGGACTACGAGGGCTGTTCAAATATGAATGCAAGTAGCTTCATAACTTTATTCACATATATGCTATGACAAAATGTCATACCTTTCTGGAAAGAACTATTTGTCGCCTTTAAAATGGCACTAACCATAAAGAACCAGTCACTATATTTCTCCAGTTACAGACCCTTACATAAAGGCCATTCCTGTATACTGAAGTTTTCTGAAGCAAATTGCAATGCACGTTTCGGTACATGTGCGGATATAGTGTTATATCTTTGTAAGTTTTAGACAAAACGGCATCAAATTTTAGATGCAAGTATAAGTACACATGTAACAATCCAAAAGTTGCTTGCAGGAAAAGGTTTATATAATCCTGTTTCAATCTTGAGTAAACAGGCACGTTTGTGACGTCATTAATTTTATGATAAATGTCATTTTAAGTTATCTACTGGTGATGTAATAATGACCATCGCTGTGTCGTTTTCTTTGCGTTTTGCTAAAACATGCTAAATATGTCACAAGGGAATTTTCAAAACACTCCGTTCTCTATTTACAGAGTAATTACGTTTTATATCATTTTTTCAAGCATTTTTCTGCTTCTTAATGACTCGTTTACATTAATTAATATATGTTCAATCTCTCTAGTCCTCAAGACCAGGTGAGTAATTTTATTGTAAATAATGCCTATATTGGCCAAACTTAAAGTTTACGTTCAAATTTAGAATAAAGCCGCAATGTTATGACAATAAAAATAAATATAAATAATTCTATAACCCCTTCACCTAAGGTATTTTCGACTTAATAAAACTGTTTTTCAGCGTTTAAAAATTACCCACTATCCATTTATAATTTGTAGCAACAACTCAGTATGAGCGATCAACATACTGTCTTTGAATTAAAACTAGTTTTAATGTTGCTTCGTGCATTTTGTTAGAAATAATTTTAACTGAAAACTGAAAGGTGCTGCCTTGTTTACCATTTACTTGCAAACATAAGGAGACTTTAGTGAAAACGATTCGTTGTAATTTAACAAAAGCATGTCAGATTTTCGTAATTTTCACAGAATCATAATATAAGAATATTGGGATATTTCCTCAACAATTTCAAGAAATTTCATCTTTTATCGAAGAATTATACGCTCGTCTATATAACTGGTATATGTTTGTTAGTATATCAACGTGACCCTCATTCAAAGGGCTACAACTCGATAAGTATACTGTATTTTTCTTTAGGTCTGGTGCCAGTTTAAAGGTGACATACAGTCCTTTATAGAAACGTTTACCAGTTTTTTTCGTAGCATATTTGTGAAGAAAGTTATGAAACTGCTTGCAATCATATTTGAATAGCCCTCGTACAAACGAAAGCATTGAAAAACAGCTACTTTAAAATAGATGACGATTCAGTTAAATTATCAGGGGTTGCTATGTAATAGTTATACCATGGGTTGTCCGCCTATACGTGGAGATAATCCACGAGCTTTAGCGAGTGGATTATCTTACGTACAGGTGGACAAACATGGTATAACTATTTTATGCCACCTACATCAGTGTAGACCTTGCACATCACGAGATATATCGTGCTAAAGTTGCTAAGGGTGGTATAATGATTTCATGCTGAATTTTTACATGTATATTTCAGATATCTGTTAAAAGGCTGTAAAATAGATCAATGTCTTATAAATGCAGTTTCAGTCACTACCAAACTACTTATTTATACAAGTCATTGAGTAAGATTTAACTTTAGTTGTCGTCCAGTGGTCTGGCACTTCTGTTCCAAATCTAGCACAGTGTCCAAAAGTTCCAATTTAAGTTTCTGAGTTACAGAGTTTTATTTATTTATTTATTTATTTATTTATTTATTTATTTATTTATTTATTTATTTATACAATATTTAAAGAGGTGTACACTTTTCGCTAACTGATTCACGTTGTAGACGGATGGAAGGACGGACATACTGAGTATAATACACAGAACATCGTGCAATCGTTTTAGATCGCCAAGAACAGTGTAAAATGATCGTAAAAGCAAATATAACGTATTCGATCGCCAAAATGTGTATTTTTGCAATCCAAAACGTCTTTTTTGCGATCGATCGAAAGCACGGTTTTCGTTTTTAAAAAACATCCGTTTAGGATGAAGCGTCACATGAAACGATCGATATTTTTTAGCTTTTTAAAAGGTACATGTATCTCATTTGAAAATACTTCTTATAGGGAATCATGTGGAAAAAAACATATAATGGAGCCATGGCATGAATGAGCGTTCATCGTGCATTCGCCCAGTCTGATCAGTCTTAACTGTGCTTCGAGAGCATAACTATGAATCCAAACTTTCTTCATGCGGACAGAGGAGACTCTGATCAGACTGAGTAGATGCATAGGCTGATCGGAGCTTTCTCGTGAGGCACATCCACATTCTTGGTTTTCTTATGTTGCGGCATAAACTTTGCTACTACCAATTAGATATAACACTGGCCAATGCTCAACAGCAGCATGAACAACCCTTTTCTCGCATAGATGTTCATTGTACTTCCGGGGAAATTCCCAAAGACATTGGATGCTTTCATAATCATTCGTAAAAAGACAGAAACAAATATGGTAAGTATACACGATGTCTGTTCGTTTTCATTGTTAAATATAACTTTAAAATACAATGGATTCAGTCGTAAACACAATATGTATGCCCATAGACAAATAGTGAATAGATATTTTTCTTTGCGTATTTTATGTTGAGTCATTTCTTGATATGGCTCCTGATCATATAAAATATATATACAGATCAAGGTTACCCATCTTCGTACTATATGAAAGTTTGCCCGAAGATGCGAAAGACGTTTTTACTTTCGCTTTCGTTTCGTCTATGGACCAACAAGTATTAGCTTTCATTGATGATGCGAAATTGTTTTTACTTTCGCTTTCGTTTCGTCATTTTTATGGACCAACAAGTATTAGCTTTCATTGAAATTTGTAAACAAGATAGCCCTTGGGCCCTGGATCGCTCACCTAAATCCTGGTATATGAAGAGATGATATATTGGACTGTGGCTTAAGAGATATCATTTAAAGATACTTCTATTTTAAGCACTGTTGGCCATCTCTGATCAATTTTGGTAGAAAGTATCTTGAGGAATATTTCTATGAAATGATATTGAATTTGGACCAGTGGTTAAGGAGGAGATGCCGTTTAAAACATTTCTTATCTAGAGCTCTTGTGGTCCTTTTGTTGAGCGGAGAGGATCCATCTGTGCAGTTCTGGACCAGGGCGTTATGAGAAACATTTCTGTGGATTTATTTTGGATTTGGACCAGTGGTTCAGGAGTATATGTCCTTTAAATATATTCCTTATCTAGAGCTCTGACCGCCCTTTGTTCAGCAGAGTGGAGCCATTTGTGTAATTTTGGTAGAGGGTATCATGAGGAACAATTCTGTAAAATTATATTGAATTGGGACCAGTGGTTCAGGAGGAGATGTCGTTAAATATATTTATTATCTAGAGCTCTGGCGGCCCTTTGGTTCAGCGGAGCGAAACCAGTGTGCAATATATTTTGTCTAGAGCTCTGGCGGCCCTTTTATACGGCGGAGCGAAACCAGTGTGCCATTTTGGTAGAGGGCATCATGAAGAACAATTCTGTGAAATTCTGAATTTGAACCAGTTGTTCAGGAGATGTCGTTGATGACATTTCTTATCTAGAGCTCTGGCGGCCCTTCCGACAGTTCGAGTTATCAATATATACACTCTGTAATAAATTCGTCTCAACAATACAAAACTTTGACTTCAAAACACGGTAAACAATACAAAACTTTGACTTCAAAACACGGTAAACAATACAAAACTTTGACTTCAAAACACGGTAAACAATACAAAACTTTGACTTCAAAACACGGTAAACAATACAAAACTTTAACTTCAAAACACGGTAAACAATACAAAACTTTGACTTCAAAACACGGTAAACAATACAAAACTTTGACTTCAAAACACGGTAAACAATACAAAACTTTGACTTCAAAACACGGCAAACAATACAAAACTTTGACTTCAAAACACGGTAAACAATACAAAACTTTGACTTCAAACAAGTGCGGATCCAGAGGGGGGGGGGGGGGGGACAGGGGGTCCTGGAAAATCACAATTTATATGGGTTTCTATGGGGAATAAGCAATTGGACCCCCCCCCCCTCCTGGAAAATGTTGGACCCCCTCTGGAACCTTGAAAAATGATAGATTTCTTTGAAATCGACCATTTGACTTCTGTTATACCCCTATTCCACACAGGCCCCGAATCCCACGAATTGACACGAATTGACAAATATTTGGATTCGTGGCTGAATCGTACTCAGTTCGTGAAGGTCTTAACTGATTCGCACAGTCCGTAGTGAGTTCTTGCAATTCGTAGGTCTATCGGGAATTCGGCTCAAAAGTTTTGAACTGTTCAAAACTTTGGCCACGAATTCCCCGATTCGAAAAATCGTGCGTGATTCGTACCAAATTCCTAAGGCATTCTTGGATATCGTAACTGAATCGTAATCGATTCGGGGGGCGTTTTTGCATTGTTTATGACATTCGTATCTACTCTTAGCTCATTCGTGGGGAATCCGGAAATTAAGCCGAACAATAAAACAAAGGAAGAGATAGTAGAAGGATTTTCCCTAAGGTTAATTACCCCGTCTCGCGCATGTAAGCAGTCCTAGAAGTTGAAACAGATTTTGCAGATTCTGGAGCACAATCAGGATCAGTCAGTAGCTCCTGGCTGGTGATTTTGCCAATGGCGAACTGCCATATTTTTCCAAGTCAAAGAGTCTGGGGCAGGGCCTCTCGACTTTAACGTAGTTGTTTTCTTCTAGCTATATAAGAAGCCGTTTTCAACACTCAAGTTGCAGGATCAATTCTACTGCTGCTTTACGAGGAACATTCATTTTGGAACTGATGCCCCCGAAGCATAGATGGGCCTTTTTTATAACTATTGTGAGAGAAAATCTCGCGAATCGTGGCGATTCGTCGCGGATTTCTGTTAATTCGTGCCCAATTCGTGCTGCATTCGGCATATTCTTATCTGATTCGTAATTGATTCCTTAACTTTCGTGCAGCATGCTCTAATGTTATTTTGCTACATATGTATTCGTAATGAATTCTTGTGCGATTCCAGCCGAATTGAGCCGATTCTCCCGAATATTCGTGACGAAATCCTATCTGAATCGGGACTGACTCGTACACCATCACGATTGGAGAATTTTTTTTAATAGAACCTCACGAATCCCCCCGAATCAATAAAAAATCAATTCGTGGCAATTCGGGCGATTCGTGGCCTGTGTGGAATAGGGGTATTAAATAAGCTGAGATCTAAAAAAATGAAAAAAAACGTTGTCAGAGTTTTTTTTGTCAGACTGACCTGGACCCCCCTGACGAAAATTCCTGGGTCCGCGCATGTCAAAACATGAATACCCTCTGTATGTGTGCTTATCCAAATCTCAGATCTAATACAAAATGTTGGCTTCAAAACATGAATATCCTATGTATATGTGATTAAGCTATTTCAAAACATGCATAACCTCAGTATGTAAATGCAAAATGTGTGGGTGGTAGGGCTGTGCACTCTCTGCTGCAGCTTTCAGAAAGATGGTCCTGTCATTTGGCTTGTTGCATCACTTTAGGCACATTTGGGTGATCTAGTATACCATTATTCATTTCTCTATCGCTCTCTCAGGGAGGAGTCCTGACACGACTGAAATATTGTTGTCTGGGACTTTAAGCATTGTGTCAATCAATCAATCAATCAATCAATCAATCAGTCAGTCAATCAATCAACCAATCAATCAATCAATCAATCAATCAATCAATCAATCAATCAATCAATCAATCAATCAGTTAATGTTAGATTTTGATATCAAAACCTTATCTGCTAATAAATGTAAATAACATTTAAGGTACATGTACGTTGAATTAATCGTAAATGGATGTATTTTTAAACTACTTTGATGTGTTCTAATTTAAAACATGTCTTTTGGAATACTGATAAAATGACAAGTTTAATAAATCTAATAATGCAGGAACACGAATGTTAGAAATATGTAAAGCACTCAGGAGTGGGTAACCATTAAAACGCCACCTATAATTTGCAGCAGACGACATTTGCAAAGGACCTCTGACGGTGGTAATGGGAATCACAGTGAGGGAGTTCGTGTTTCAACCAATGTTAAACTCTGGTAGATGCACTGCGCATGTCTAGTACAGTTGCTGCTCGAACTCACTCTTGTCGATCGTCAGTTAGAAGACAAGTATTAGCTTTTACAAAAAGCTGGCGGTCTTCTAGCCTTATCAAATAATTATTATTGTATGCATTCTTGCAAACTGTATGCTCGTGAGTTTGTCGATGTATATTTATTCTACTTTCTATCGTCGGAGTTGTACTTTTTGTGTGTTGTTTTGCGATTTTACACAGGCCTGAACATTAAATTCAGTAGGAACATTAGAGATGTCTAGGCAGTGTACGTTGTAACAATACAAAGTGTATGGATCCCTACCTTTGAGACATACGGATCAGACATGTCTTACGGCTATGATTATAATTGTTATATTATAAAATCGTAAGAAATGACAACTAAATTTTTGTCATTTGTTTCCTTTGCCATATCAGTGGACCGCTAAATTAAACGCAATTGAATCACAACAAAAGTCGTCTTCGTTTGTCGTCTGTCAAAAAGTTTTGGGAAACCTCCATTAAAAAGTGTGGACCCAGATCAGACTGCTCCTATTGGAATAGCCTGATCTGGATCCACTCTGCTCGCTTTGGTACTTTAACTAGTTAGTAATCATTTCAATGTTAGACAATTATTTGCAACAGACGACTTGAGCAGAATTTTTCAGATCAGGATTATCGTATTGTACCTCCAGTCTAGCCTTTTGAAAAAAAATGCTAGAGATACAGATCCGTATCCGTAGTCTCACAGACTAGAGATACGACTTCGTACCCATAGTCATTGTCTTACATAAAACAGCTGTAGTGTCTTTTACCCTGAGGCGAGAGCATGTACCAAATGTGGCTCGAATTTTCAATATAAAAAAACCCAGTTTCAAATCAATTGTGTTTTTTTTTTATTTTGCATACTTAATTAAATGTGTGCTTTCATAGTGTTTGTTGCATAATTATTTCAATAAAATCAATTGGTTATTATTTATTTGTCTATTGGATATCCGCCCAGATTTTATGTCATGCTAAACTCAATTGAACATGAAATTTCAACTGCTCATTAGGAAAATTCTAAAATATAAAGAACTTTCCATTGCTTTAAAACTCTAAATTAAATTGTCGTTTGTTGTGATGCCAATAAATGATGTTAAAGGCCAATAATTGTCGAGCATAAAAATCATGCTTAGTTGCGTGCAAAATGCAATATACTGATTTCCAAGATACTGTTTTCCCTAAGGTATGGCAGGTTTGAATGGACTTAATACTAAAGCTAACAAATATAAGTTCTACACATTAACAATCTTCCCAGAAGCCACTCCCAGGGAGGGGTGGGGTACTCTGATATGTTCATACATACGTAGACTTGGACCATTATTTTCGCTTCAAAATTTTGAATTTTAATATTTTTGGGGGTTTTCAGAAGAAAAAATTTTTTTGGGATATGAAGATTTTGTTAATATCTATTTTGGGTCATCACAAAATTGGACTAGATTTAGGGGTCATTTCTATGCATTCTAGATTTTTTTACTTAAGGTCAAGGTACAGAATTCGGGTTGCTAAAATTTCAAAGATTTTTTTGAGGGGGGTCGGGTTGCTTGATATTCTTGATACTTATGAGGGCGAACGGTATATGCTAGTTCCAAGCCTACGTATGAAGAAAAATGAGAGTACCACCTATGGGAAGCTCAAATTTCACAGTTCCTCCTTGGCACGAGGACAGAAAAGTTTGCATAAATTATCCAAGTCATATCATAAAGATTACCACAATAACCGAGGGTCTTGATGGGGTATACTGATTAGTCAATAATGGCCTTTTTTATAATGAACAGTGAATAATGAGTCAAAAAATAAGGAATAGTGAATAATGCGTGCCAAAAACTAATGAATAATCCTATTTTTTAATGAATAGGAGAAAAAAATAGTGAATTTAAATTCGATTAGATTTAAATGAACTATGGGTAATATTTAATGAATAACCCAAATTTTTAATGGAATGAATAACATGCAAAAATGTTCATGAATAGTGAATACCAACCCCCCCCCCCCCCATCCAGACCTTCATAACCACGAACCACATTTAGTAGACAATCTAATTTCCTTTTCCTTGGCATGAGGGCAAAAAGGTTTACACAAATTGCCTAGGTCACATTATGGAGATGGTCGATCCAACATTATTTGATAGAAAACTTAAAATATCTTCTTGACGATTATTAGGCCAATGGCTTTAAAGCTGGGGTGTTAAAAGACAAACTTATAAGAAACTTACATGGGAAGAGAAATAAAAACAAGCATGCAGTGCAATGCGCATGAATGTATACTATGATAGAATTAAACGATCGCTAACATTTTTTTTGAAAAGTCAATACTTGTATACTATGCATTGGGCAATGTTTGTTTTCTCTATTCTATATGTGGACAGCTATATGCAGGTTTTTGCTTCATAGTGCATCACAGACATATTTTGCCAGTGTAAGCCTTTCAATCGTATCATATATGAATTAGAAAAGCCGTAGATTATGTTCAAATGCCAATTTCAATCTTAACTTGGCAGCTCTTTTGCGTTTAGCCGCCATTTTGAAACTAGAGGAACAGGCGTATTTTGGCTGGTTGGACTCTGGTTAATTTATGACGTCACTCCGGTTAAACCAGAGTGCGTTCGGTGTTGTTTTGTTAAACCAATGTTAAACATTAGTTCCTCCGGTTCTTTCTCGAACTCCCTCAGTGTATCGCTGCCTATTATTTTGATAAAAAATAAAGTCGATCAAAAGTTTCCATCTTCATATATAAGCTTGCTGATGGTCTCTATTTTATGATTTTGCATTTGATTTCCTATTTTTATAAACGTACGGCTTTATTTTGGGGCTAAAATGATCACTTTTTGTATTATACATATAGGAAATAGAAAAATATTTTTAAAACATCATTCCCCCCCGAGTTCCAACTAATCCTTTTGCACGTAAGTGTGTTCTCATATTTTACATAATATATGTGAGAAGTTAGTTGGAACTTGGGGGGGAATGATATCCCACAGCCCAAAATGTGACGTCTGGGCGAGTCCGAACACTAGCATTTGGGTTTTTGGTGCGCTCTCTTGAAAATAGTTTTTTTCTAGTATAATGAAATAATTAGTACAAATAAGCTTCCTTTTTATAACCCATTAGTCTTGAAATATTACAACGTTTTAGCATATTTTTCTTTAGATTATGAAAATTGTCCCTTTACTAAATTCAGTTGGTAGATTATTTTGCACATACACTGTATCTATCCAATACACATAAACTACATGGCCATTGACTAGGTGTACTTTACGCATGGATGAATGGTCAAAGTACATTGCTGCATAATATTGCACCAGGTAAATACATTGTCATCAAGGTTGAATATGGACTACAGTTGCGCTTCAAAATATTTCTTAACAAATCAGTCAGAAAAAACAACAACAAAAATACTCATTAAAATGCTAATGATTTTGGACTTTAAAATACTTTCACTGTGATTTGTAATCGAGTATTGATGATGTAATACCCTTACACGTGCAAAATAATTGATTTCTAAATGTTTTGGTGAAGTCAAATTTTGCAACCCCTACCCCCTTTGGTAGCGTCTCCTTTTTTGTTGTAGGGATCTGCATGTCTAATTATAACCTGAATTCGCTTCTAATACATCAAGCGTCCTATTCCAAAGGATACCAGTGATATCTTATACATAGGGAAGTTTTGGGAAGCATCTGAAAAATAGGCAGATACCCTATCAAAGTGTCAGAGGTCCTTTTGCCGCGTTTTCAAAAATAACAAATAAGACATGCTATTTCATGGGATTCATGAAATATCATACCTTATTTTTTTCGAAAATTGAGAAAGATGTAGCAAAAGTCGTCTGCTGCAGTTGTGATTGGCGCTTTAAGGGTTAAAAGTGTTTTATTCCATTTTAATACATGAGATGTATCACACACTAGACATGACGTCATGCGATAATCTTGGTCCTTGAATTTCTTAATAGTATCATTCCATTTCAAGGCGTCCAGTGGTGCCCTACTGGTTGCAGCCATAGACTTTGGAACGACGTTCTCTGGATGGGCATATTCGTTTCTGTACGAGTTCCGATCAGATCCAACTAAAGTGAAGGTTAAACACTGGTACCCCGACACCGGGTTTGTGGTAACAGAGAAGACCCCAACTTGCGCCTTGATAAAGCCAGATGGAAAAACTCTTCAAGCTTTTGGATATGAAGCAGAAAATGCCTATACCGAGCTTAAGGACGATGAACGAAAGACGTTTTATTATTTTCGAAGATTTAAGATGGCATTGGACAAAAAGGTACAAAGCTTACTTCCGTGTTTTACATGCGCATCGAGTATCAAACTATTTCTTAGTGTGGGGCTATGAAAGATGACAGATGGTCCTGAGTACATGACCAAAGTAGTCAGCAAGCGCATAAACTGTAAATCCCTTCAAAAATCTTCCTTTCTGGAGCTAAGTGCCAACGAGCTGGTGTGTTTTATTGGGAAGATGTACCTACCAAATTGATTCAAATGATGATCTTTTGTTGGTTTTGTATGGTTTGTTAGCTCAACGGAGCCGAAGGCTCGGAGGTGAGCTATTAGTATACCAATGACTCCGGCGTCCGTCCGTCAACATTTTCAAACATCTTCTCCTCTGAAACCACTGGGCCAATTGATTTCAGACCCCTTAGGATGGGGGACAAAAGTTTGTTCACATGACCAAGATGGCCGTCACGCCCATATATGGTAAAACCCCGTTAAAATATTCTTCTCCAGAACCAGAAGGTTGTTGACCTTGGGAATTGGTATGTAGCATTGGTAGATGTGGGGCCTACCAAGTTTGTTCAAATGATGATCGTAGGTTGACCTTGACCTACTTAAAGTCAAGGTCAAAGAATCGTTGACGGTTTGGGCCTTATACGCCTATTTTTTTTTTTTTTTTTGATTCCCAGAATGCTGCGTTTGAGCTTCCGGTGTGACGCATGTAGTATCAGTGCAATAGGTGAATCTAATGGCAAGAGCCAGCTAGCAAAATATTTTCAAAATTCCTATGCACTCGAGAGATATGGCGGGTAGAAAGGGGAGGGGGTCTGAAATTTCATGACAATGAAAAGTGATTTAAAAAGTGATTTCTGCACTTTTTCTTGATTTATTTGGTAGGCATGGTGATATCTATTGAACATATCATATGCATAGTATTAACGAATCACGATAATTGATGAAATTGTTCTAAAAACGAAATATGTTTTGCAATAAAATGATTTTGGGGAGATAATTTAGAAGTTACCTGTACATTTAATACTACATGTACCGTAAATAATACAAAACCGAAAGCTCAACAAAAGAAATAAATATATTTGAAGGAATAAAAGTGTCCCATTTAGTATTGGAAAGTAAAACTGATTCTAACTAGATCCTTGGAATATTACTTTTGCTTTGTTTAAAGGGCATAGCATGTCGAAATGTATTTAAAGTGTCCGAATATTTATGGTATACATATACATGTATATCTAAGACATTGGGTAATATATTGAACACTTAAGTATTTACCTGTTATAACTCTTTGTATGCCAGTGGAGAATTTTGTCAGCTGCCAATAGCCTTTTGCAAACAGTTTGAACCCAGATGAAGGCCAACAAAACGTCGGTCTTGATCTGGATCCAAACTGTTTGACACTTCGATGGTGATCCCGGGTGGATTATTTGTAAAAACTTAATTTTGAAGAGAGTCAGCAGACAAAAATGAAGACATGAACAATTCCCTAGCATGCAAATAGATAAGTACAGGGCGTTTGCAAAAGAATGTGTCACTTAATAACACAGAGCTTTTTTCTTATGAAAAAATGCATAAACCTTGCTAATTCTACTTTTAATCTTTATGTACTTTTTATTAAACTAGCACAGAATACAAAGCAATTTATGAGGTTGGTTCTAGAGAACTTCATTACTATCATTCATTTCTCATTCGGTAGAAAAGGCATTTTATGGGCTTAGGCCCTGGTTTTTTTTGGTTGATGAACACCTCACCCCCTTGTGCCAGCAAGGCACTTCCATACAATGTGTAAAATAAGGTAACACATATACAGGCAAAAGCTTTGCTGGCACACAGGGGAATGATATCTTAAAAAATGTTTTCTAATTCCTATACATTTTAATGTAAAACTGATTGTTCTACCCAAAATTTTACATCTTGGAAGCATTTAATATGGAAAATGGATTTCACTGTCATAAAGTACTAAGGTCAGGGTAGCTTCATGGTGAAGAAAGGGACGATTGACAAACGTTTATTTTTACTGAACACCATAGGCATTTACCCATAGCAAGTGTCAATGATCCTTTGCTTCTCAATGCATTTAAATGGAAATCATTTTGAAAAGATGATTTTTTGATAACTGTTGAAGTCAAAGTCATTATAATCACTAGATATGTTCAACCTAATGAGACAATGACTATAAATAAATTCCAAAGGTCAAGGCTGACCTTTAGGCCCATTGAACTCAAATTTCATATGAAGACTCCCTATGATAAGTTAGTCATAATTTATATAAATTGTTTTGGTCACATGACCAAGATGGCCGACATACCCAAATATGGTAAAATCCTTTAAAATCTTCTACTCCAGAACCAGAAGGCCCGATGACATTGGGACTTGTTATGTAACATTTGGGATGTGGGGCCTACCACGTTTGTTTAAATGTTGATCCTAGTTTGACCTTGACCTACTTAACATCTAGGTCAAATTTGCTTCCTAATGCCTTTGAATTGGAAAAACATTGAAAACTTGATTTTAAATACTGTTGAAGCCAAATTCATTATTCTGACCTGATATGTTAAAATTTATGAGTCAGTGGCTAAAAAAATTTCCAAGGGTCAAGGTTGACTTTGGACCTTTCAGCCCTGGAGTCCCATCAATATATTAAAACATAGTTCTCTCAGAAACCACTAGGCCAATTGAACTAAAATTTCATATGGAGAATCTTTAAGTCGAGAGGATTAAATCATAACAAATGTTAATAGTCACATTGCCAAGATGGCCGCCATGCCCATATAAGGTAAAAACCCTCTAAATATCTTCTTCTCTGGAACCAAAAGGCAAATGGTCTTGGGACTTAGAATGTAGCATTGGGGATGTGGGCCTACCAGATTTGCACAAATGACGAATCTGGAAAGACCTTGACCTTTTTTACGACAAGGCCAAATTTGATTTCTAATGCATTTATATTGGAAAAATCTTGAAATGTTCATTTTTCTATAACTGTTTGAGTGGAAATCATAATACTTGTGAGAAATGTTAAACCTAATGAAACACTGGTTTTATATAACTACCAAAGGTCAAGCTGACCTTTGACCTTGTTGAGACAGTCAATTAACCTAACCACACTTTTTCCTGAGCAAGCTTGACTAAGCGGTTAACCAGTACTTCATGCACTTACTTTCGCGTGTAACAGACACCAACCCTTGTTGAATCAGCGGAAAGAGGGGAATGACTGTAGCTCCTTTGTTGGTCTTGTTCTCCATTAAATAAAGTAAAACTTAAAAAAAAATCTCTGGACCAAGAGTGACTCAGCATTATTCACACAAACAAATCCTTCACGACTACACATTGTACCAGCAAACCTTAGAAAACGTTTAGTCCGCAAAATATCTTGGCATAACATCACCGAGAACATGGGTTGGGGTCAACATATATCTGAAATTTCGTCCAAAGCAACTAAGACTATAGGTTTCCTACACAGGAGTTTGGATTTCGAACCTAGGAGTACAAAGGAGGTTGCATGCAAAACTGTGGTACGCCCTACCACCTATTTGGAGCCAACACTGTAAAACTCAGATTCAACAGGTGGAGAAGGTACAGAGGACGGCGGTCAGCTGGACTTGCAGGAGGTTGCGCAACACTAGTAGTGTTGGTGAGATGCCCGATGAGCTGCAATGGCCAACTCTGGAGATCCGGAGGGATCAGTCCTCTCTGCTTTTCTTCCACAAGATTCATTGTGGGATATGTCTGTTGATAAAGACATTTACTTGACCCCGTCGCAGTGAACAAGATCTACCAGGTCATCGCACAACACACAGTATTGCAGGCCCAAGACTTATAATGATGCTCTGAAGTTTTCCCTTTTCCCTGGACTATTCCTCATTATCTGGCTCCAACTATGGTCGCAGCAGAGACCACAGAGGAGTTTAGAACACTCATTTAGGCCATCCTTAAAATATATTTGTTTGCCTTGCTCCTACCCATCAATTACAGTTTGGGTAGGCATGTACAGCAATCAAATGGGATAAAAGGCCTTAAAGGCCAAACATTGTCAAGAGTATGAGTATTAATCTAATCCTTTTTTTTTGCATGTTAGAGCATCGAATGATCTGACGAGTCTGCGCAGTCGTCCGAGCATCAAGTGCTCATCAACGCATTACGTCCTAAATCCCATGTACTTGCCCATTCTTTTTTCCAGAAAATATCCCGATCTCTAACAATTCAAGATGAGATGGGGAAAAGCCTACCAGCTATTGAGGTGTTTAAGATGTCAATTCAATTTCTGTCTCAAGATTTATTGAACGAATGTTCCAACGCTCTCGCGGGAGAGTTAACTATGGATGATATATGCTGGGTGCTTACAGTTCCTGCTATCTGGTCTGATGGTGCGAAACAGTTCATGCGAGAGGCTGCAGAAAAGGTACCTGGTCTTCTCACATACATAAGACTTGAACCTTAATGACACCCAACTGATGAGTTTCAGATAAAATAGTCAGTACAGTTTACACAAATTATTTCTATTATTAATAACTTCTTTCATTTTTACCGACATGCCTCCAGATAATTGTTTGTTTGTTTGATTTGATTTATTTACGTCCCGTCAACAATCTTTAAGCTAAACAGGGACGGGTCTTCCTGGGTTGAACCAGTACTAAGCTAGGATAAATGTGTCTTGCTCAATGACCTTAACGCAGTGACGCCGGTGAGGCTAGAACCCGCGGCCCCTCGGTCTCGAGTCAAGCACTCTACCACTGAGCCAATGCGCTCCCCATGCCTCCTGATAAGAGTTCATATTCAGGATTCAGATTTTTTTCAAGATTGGCGGGCCGAATTGACCCATGGAGCAAAAAATGGTGGGTCATTTTCATAAAAGATTGACCCATGCATATCAAACTAACCACAGTTGACATTCGGGTAGTATACTTTACATACACACTGACACAGACACTTGTATGCATATATGTATATTGACTGCTGATTATACAGTAAAAGCCGGTCTTAAGCGGTCACTCAAAAGAGAAGACCAATTATCGCTTAATGCAGGTCAAAAGTATTGCAGAATGCTCCAAGGGGAGCATTCTGCAATCCTTTTGACCTCCATTAAACTACCATTTGCTATTAAGATCTTTGTTTTGTATTTTTGAGTGGCTGCTTAAGACATGTTTTACTGTATTGACAACCTATATGTAGTTTCTGTTTTGTGGAGTTCGTAGGCTCGCTGTAAGATGAATATTGTTTTTATTAAAGTCAGATTTTTTCACAACTAAAAAGGATAGGTCCACTGGGCCCACTGCCTTGGAAAGTAATGGGCCATATTTTGAAATCATGGGACAATGACCAGGGCCCACCATAAAATCTAACGGCCTGCATATTTGCATTTCTGTGTACTAAAAACGAACAGTCTCAAGAGAGGGATATATGAGCCCACAAAACAAATTTACACTTTTGGATGGGAAAATATTCACATTTTTTCACTAAAACCTTTTTTGTTTATTTGGACATATGTACGATGTTTGACAGCGGAATTACCTGATCATGGTTACTTGTGTTTTTATTTTCCCTTTTTAGGCTGGATTAAAAGCAGACAAACTCCTTATAGCACTTGAGCCCGAAGTCGCATCTGTGTTTTGTCGCCACCTTCCGGTAGAAAGGCTACATGGCAACAACTCAATTTCAAACCTATCCCCTGGATCAAAGTACATGGTTTTGGATGCAGGAGGTAATGTACTTTATGTTTTTCACGCTGATAACGTCAAGTGTAAACATAACATAATTTTGAAGAAAAGAGGGTCAATATTAGTAGTATATGAGTCTCATTAGGTGGAAACAAATAAGTACCATCTTGCATGACCTAGTTACTATTTATAATGACCCCTTTACATTTCAGGAGCGCTTGCTTAGGCAAATCAATAAAGAATAGTTTAAAATTAAACTAAATCATCTTCCAAAGTAACAGTTCATTAAGTAGCAAACCAAGTATGCCTTTAGCTACAAGTCTACACAAGCAGCATTTATTTTTCAAGATATTGGGCAGACACACTGACAATGTCAAGTGTTAACATAACATAATCTTGA
Organism: Loripinus fragilis; assembly: GCA_964019695.1. Classification (NCBI taxonomy): domain Eukaryota; kingdom Metazoa; phylum Mollusca; class Bivalvia; order Lucinida; family Lucinidae; genus Loripinus; species Loripinus fragilis. The sequence continues at coordinate 30,579,527 of OZ026528.1, forward strand.
AGGTCAATATTAGTAGTGTGTGAGTCTCATTAGGTGAAACAAATAATGACCATCTTGGATGACGTAGTTCATTTAATAGCAAACCAAGTATGCCTTTAGCACACAAGCAACATCTATTTTTCGAGATATCTGGCAGACACAATCATGATGAACTAGTTGATAAAAATAACTTACTACATTGTATTTATAGATAACAACATATATCTTTTGGAACAGATAGAACTTTATTTTCTAACAGAAGGGGATCACTTAAATCCTCTGTAAAGATCTGAAAAATCTGCTCTGTATCCTATGTAAGCCCATAGCCAGGCACTTACTCATTCCATATGACTGCCCAAATTCATTATTATGTCCTTCATTGTGGATTCCGTTGGCGTTGGAGTCGGATTGGCGTCTGCATGTCTCTTTCTTGCTTGCAAGGTATCTCATGAACTAGTGAGTGGATTAAAATAAAATTTGCAAAAATATAACAAAAGGGCATGGTAAAGGAGGCAGCATAAGTAATAAAGCAACCAGCTCTCTCTTCCCTAGCGAGATGATTGCAAACTTAGAGAGGACACTAAGTACTACTCAATGAGACGGTTCTTATGAGCATCCACAACATATGTTAAAACTAATGGATGAGAAAATATTTACAATTGTACACTAAATATTTTTGTCTATCTGGAACTATGATAAATAAACCGGATTCTGGATGATCACAGAAGCTTTACAGACGGATTAAACGCTATCAATCTCATGCGCTGATCCAGAGAGTTTTGTCAGAGGGGGTCCAACTCTTGACGTTTTTCTTTCTGTTCTTTTTTAAATTGATGAAGGGAGGGAGAATCCAAATACCACTAAAAGTGGGCCACCATTGGCCAACCAGCGAATTGCCATTTAAATAGCGTTTTGCTGGCAGGCCAATGGTGGCCCAATACTGAATGCTTGCTTGGTAGCTTTGTGATTTTCAATGGGACCCAGACCAGTACTTCTAAGGAACACTTATTATTTGTTGTGAATTATTTTTTTTTTTGAGTGGGGGGGTCTGGACATCCAGCCTCTAGATACGCGCATTATCTCATTGCTCCAGATTAACAAAACTTGTGTAAAAATGATTTTTTATCCTTCCGTTTAAACATAAGAAAATTATTTTTTGATTACGCACTCATATCATGGTGAAATATCTTAAGCATTATTCCAAAATACATCTGAAACTGTGGTAAATTAGATGAGATGTGCCCAAATGCAGCATGATATCAGGGTCTGCATTGTTTTCTTTACTGAACAAAAATAGAAACATTACACTTTTTAAATAGAATTTTAACCAATTTAATGCAAACGCATTACTTTAAAAAGTGTGCATATATAAAGGCCACACGTCTGACAAGACAACCATGCAAAAAAATTGCAAACTTGATCAGGCGTTCATGAATAACTTTTAAAAAACGTCAAACTGCATTTTTGGAAGGATATTTTGAATATGTAAAAACAATCGCCATACAAAGAGGAATACATGCGGCAAAGATGTTTGATTGCTCTAGCCTTATTGCTCATAGCCTCATGAGACGGTTTGAGCAGAAAGAAATATCTGTAGATGCACATGATGGACGCGACGTAAGGAAACAACACCAAGACAAGACGGTTAATTTACACTCACGCATTGACATAAGCCATTCTAGCCAGCAACTGCATATGCTACACATCGCAACGCTTCATACCAGACGATAAAAACAAGAATCGGAACAAATGATTCTTGCTGTGTGATTTTTTAGCTTGACCCCTTACTCATTCCCAACGCTACCAGTCAAACACACAATATTGTGGCTGTGTTTCAATAACATAGATTTTCTAAGACTTGAACACCCATTAATTTGATTTGATTTGTTTTACATGGGATAACACAGTATGTAAACTGAAATAAACATCCTGTACCATTTCTCCGTTAGCTCACGCCTTATAAACATGAATAACAGCACTCGTGCATAACCAGTAGTCGGAAAATGCATGTATTTAGGTACATGTACACGTTTCAATTTATATTGTTAGCGATACAGACAATACACATTCGAACAAGGTAAGAAAAGCCATTTTATCTATTTTATTCCGTTTTATTCCATGATTTTAACGGTTTCCTCCTTTGCATTTTGCTTTCTTAAAAAACGACTTTTTCACAATCAGAGCCGTTCTGTGTCGAAAACGAGCTTAAATGCCAGATTGCACGGTTTTAGTGGAATTGGCAGTCACATGTATACATGATTACATGGTTGTAACTGTAACAGTTACTTTGATCTATGGAAAAAATGAATTTTAATAGGTGGGCCCTCGCAATTACAGCTGTACCAACAACTCTCAAATCAAAATTTCCGACAACTGGTTACGCACGAGTGCTGTAATTCATAATGTATAAGGCGTGAGCTAGGAGGAATGGGTACAGGATGTTTATTTCAGTTCACATACTGTGATAGGTATTGGCGGAGATATTACTGATTAAATAAGTGTAAAGTTTCTATTTTTGTTCAGTTTACAACAAAAGTATTTTTAAGCGACCAGATTATTTAAAAAAGTTTGAAAAATGATGTACTACTCAAAGTTGATAAAATGGACGAGGGGGATAAAGTTGGACATTGAACCTCTTAGCTCCTAAACTCATTTGGTCTTTTTAATAGGTGGGACGGTGGACATAACAGTACACCAGGTGACAGATAACGGTGGACTAAAGGAAATAACTGCTGCCAGTGGAGGGGGTTGGGGTGGAACTCTTGTTGATCAGGCTTTTAAAGATTTGCTGATAAACTTATTCACCAAAGATGTATACGAAAGGTTTGTACATGATGAAGGGGATGACTGGATAGTGATGTGGAGGACATTTGAAAGTAAAAAGAAAGCAATTCGAAAGGCTGTGATGCAATTTTCGAGTTTGTTTGAGACTTATAAAAAAGCCAAAGGCTGTGAATTTAAAGACACACTAGCACGTTCAGAATATTCCTCTAGAATTACAGCTCGGGGAAGAGATAAGTTAGAGTTTGATCAGTCAATCATGGAGGGTTTATTTTCAAGATCCGTTGATGCAACATTATCTCATGTTAAATCAATACTACGTGATGAAAAGGCTAAAGACATAAGTACAATACTAATGGTTGGGGGTTTCTCAGAGGCAGGTTTGCTACAAGAAGCTTTTAAGAAGGAGTTCAAGGATCGTATCAACATAGTTGTTCCTTCTGACATCACAACCTGCATTTTGCGTGGTGCAGTCATGTATGGACATAATCCCATGTCAATTTCACAACGAGTTTTGAGGAAAACATATGGAGTCGGAACTTCAGTCAAGTTTCAAAATGGAGTGCACCCAGAATATTTAAAGCAGATAATTAATGGAACAGAAATCTGTGGCAGTGTCTTTGCCAAACATGTAGAAGTTAATCAAGTCGTGAATGTAGGTGAGGCCCAAGATCAGAAATTTTACGAATCATTTTTTAGGGGCCAAACTGAGATAAAATTTCCTGTGTATGCATCAAATGAGAAGAATCCAAAATACACGAATCAAGGATGCTATCAGATAGGTTCACTCACGGTAGATATAAGTGGTGTTTGGTTACACAAAATTAGAAAGGGTGTAAGAGTAGGTGTAAGCCTAACCTTTAGTGGTACTGAAGTGGAAGCAACAGCAATTGTCAAAGAAACAGGGGAGATTACTTCGGCAACATTTGACTTTCTTGAATAGGTTTGACGTTCTTCATCATGCATGGATCCAGAGGGGAACAAGGGTGTCTGTATGAAAATATAGGACTTCTTAGCAATGCTGGCCCAGATCCCTTGAAAAATTACAAAGCTACCAATCCAACATTCATTGTTGCGCCATCATATGCGTGTCAGCGAAACACCACTTAAATGTCGTTTTGCTGGTGGCCAATGATGGGTTTAGTGATAATTGGATCCCATCTGTTATTTAACTTTGCAGACAGGTTGGTCCTGATAAGGGTACACACCATTTGACACTGATAATGTTCCTGGAGGAATTTCATGAAAAAGTTAAGTTTGAATGAAAATAGGCAGCAGACAACAACAAACCATGTACTGTGGAAGCTAGAAGTCTTCAATGTGGTTTATTTGATCTTGAATAAATAAATAAAAGTGAACTGACAATTTTAGAAAACAGCAGACTAGAATCCTCCATGCGAGCTTAACATTTTTTGTGCTTCAACAACAGCAGAATCTAGGGCAAAGATTTGGGACCAGTTAAATGCATTTAAGCATCCCCAGTGGCTTTAGCTGCTGTCCGTTCTAAGGCGTTGGTTCTGTTGTTGTTGATTCGTTGTTGATTGTTACTCCCATTGTGGGATTCTGTAGTTGTTCTATGTTTTGTTGTGCATTACTTTGTGTCCATTCTTGTTTTGCAATGATCTAGATGGAGAAGAGAGAGCTGGTTGCTTTGCTTTGTTTGTCTTCCTGGTGTCTCATGATTGTTGTGTGGCTCTTCCTCACGATGCCATGGGTTTGTCTGCAGTTTATGACTGTGGTATTTCCGGATCATACTCATTTACTATTTTTGATTGAGTCTGTTCATGAAACTAATGGATAGTGACAGACAGTAAAGCCTGTCTTAAGCTACCACTCAAAAAAGAAGACCAAAAATTGGTTTTCATGACCGATTATCGCTTAATGCAGGTCAAAAGTATTGCAGAATGCTCCAAGAGAGCATTATGCAATACTTTCGACCTTCATTAAGCTATCATTTGTCCTTAAGACCTTTGTTTTTCCGTTTTATGAACAGTGACCTATATTAGATATATAGGTCACTGTTTTGAATAGCCGCTTAAGACGGGTTTTTGCTTGCGGCGCTCTCGCCGCAAGCATTTGTGTCGGAATAGCGATACCCTCTACCTGGTTTGTCTATTTATATAACATACTGTTAACATAACGGTCGTGGTTATGGGAACAAAACAGTTCAACGACAAGACAATTCACCCACAGCAAATTAAGACAGGGTTTGTACGGAAATGGGAAAACAGAAGTCCAGGAATTTTCAGGACTATTTCAGGACTTTTTCATTTTTCAAGGACTCGATTTCTACCCTATTTTGTATAACACAACGTTTAAAAGTGGACTTTTTTTCAGCCAGAGGCGTCGAAATGAAAGGCGTACTCGATTTCCTTGATTGTGACACCGGTGATAAAAACCTGGACCGCACAAATTGAATAGAATAGAATACGAGTTGCACCTCGCTCTTTGACGTGTATCCAGCGATTTTCATTCAGTTTTTTTTTGCGATGTTCACACAGTTTTTTTGCGCATCCCATAAATCTGAAAGGAATTTTTATATTTTTCAAAGACTAATTCATATTTTCAAAGATGATTTTACAAAATTCCAGGACAATTCCAGGACAAAAGGCACTTTTTTTTCAAATTCCAGGAGTTTTAAAGAACCAAGGTAAAATTTTTCCAGGTCTGTGCGAACTCTGTAAGAGCATGTCTCATATTATATGTCATATTAACCCCCAAATTCCATTCGTGGATATATGTTGTGGTCATGGAATGTCGCTCACTGTTTTCATCCACTAGCTGTGACCTTGATCTTAGGAGTCAGTTCTTGAAAAAATGCACCCACAGCAGATCGCCTATTTTATTTATGGTAGCATTCCATATTTGTTTTGTAGATACATCTTGGACCCTGGCGAGTCACCAAATGTTTCCAGGTCACTGTGACCTTGACCTCTGGTTTCAGTTCTAGCAAGGTCGAGCTCAGAGCATATCTGTATATAATTTGAGGTAGGAATCCTAAATTTGGTGTGAGGATATAATTTGGGATCATGGCGTGTCGCATACACTTCTGTGTTAATTTGACATGTAGCTTGTACATAAGCATGTATAAAAACACTGCAGCTTTAGTTTTATAACTTTATTAATCATGCCACGATTGTCCAAACATGAACGATCTGGCGCAATTGGAATGATATTGGCCCATTTCGAATCGAACTAAAGTTCCTACTAAAGATCTTACGTAATATATGCGTGCGTGCGTTTACATCCGAATGGCTACAGTTTCAACCTTTTACTTAGTTGTCAAGTAAACACAGTGAATAGCCCTGTATGCCCCATCTAAATTTTTCATCGTAGACAAAAAGGTTGTGCATAAACTGCACAGACTACTCTGATTAACAATTACGAATAAGAGGGACCGCAAATAGAACACATCAAGGATTTATTTTGTAAAATAAAAACATTTTGAGGCTGTTGATAGATCTTGAACCCATCTCGCTCGATAGGTCTAGAGGAGGGAACCAGATAAGCTACTAGAGTAACGGTGCTCTGACCCACCGTTGATGTTTAGTAGGTTCGTGACGTCACTATAGTAGTGACCAATTATGTTCGAATTGAACTTTAGTTACTATAGTAGGAACTAAACTTCGATTCGAAGTGGGCCATCAGTCAACTATATAGAATAGCTACCAGTCTGATAATAAAAGTGGTCATTAATACACGTAAAATATTGTAATAATATTTCTTTCTTTTCCAAATGGTTATGTTCATTAGTCTATAAATGTAATTGTCTTCAGTGCAGTTGTATGATTATCAGAACTTAGCACCAGCCTATAGACTAGCAACAAATTAGGAATATATTTACATGGGAAAAATGAAATGACTATTTGAAAAGTTCTAGACCTTTGGGAAAGGCGATCAACTATACAGCCCCTCAGAGATGATTACAGGTTACAGGGAAAGTTAAATATCGACGCAGGTCTGGTTAACCGAAAATGACGACCTGACGTTAAGATGGCAACTTACGTCGAGTGTATCAGCGATATTTGCATCAATGATATCCGTTCTGGCTGGCTATCGACAGTTCCAGACAAATAATAGGGCTTCGAGGGTAATTTGTATCCAGGTTTTTAATAAAAATATTTTGGTACAATTACTTTAAATCACGTCTGATTTCTAGACAAATTTCAATTTGCTACTTATGAATCTAAGGGTATTGCTATTCGATAGACTGTTGTCCTAACATTATTTATTATTTTGGCATGAAATTAAAAACATGTTTTGCTGACGTGTTGATGTTCATTAATGCCAAAACTCAAATAATTGATACATTAAAAATAAGCAAATTTTATTAATTTCATTTTCTTGCGTTTTAAAGTCCTTCAGTGGACAGCGTTACGTGCCGCTTTAAATAAATGTTTGTGATTTTCTTTTGCCAGAAGAGTACCTTACCCACCGACTCAATAACTATTGTTAATGTTGGTCTATGACGTGGTTTTAGCGCAGTGTAAACAATAACCAAATTTGGAGGTGTTTCCAACATACAAGGTGCACATGCTGTTTATAACTAGGCAAGCCCTCCTTTAAAAAGGAAAATTTATACTGTAGCTCTAATGCCCTCAAGTAAGACGGAACCTGTATTCAAACTCCTGTATTTTAACTAGATCCCCCGACAATCCGCTATTGTCACAACAGTCGTGTTTACCTGGGCACACACGTTTTGGTGGAAACTCGGCCATCAAGAGAATCATGGTTGATAGTAGACCCAAAAAGTAAAATGATCCTGTTATAGTTAACTGTTTAAAAGAGACACTTGTTTGCTCAATCTTGAATTATTTGAGTGAAATTGTGATTATACAGTATCACACCGGGTAGGTGGCAATCGAAAACGCTCTAAACAATCGACGAACGCAGATTAAAAAATCGATAGAAACAGTGTTTTCGATATCCATTTGTCGCCGTCTGTTTCGAACGATTTTTATCTACATTCGATGATGGTAGTAACGTTTTCGATTGCCGCCTACCCGGTGTGAGTATGCTACGCTAACATGTAGTCCAATCAAATGTTTCGCTACAATACCCTGCAGTCTGAAACTATCAAAACAAGCAGTTACAAAGCATACATTAACGAGTTCTTCCACAATGTCTAGGTTAAGATACAATCTACATAATCTACAATGCCTCCTTAAAGTTAAGGAAGACTTGAGATAAGTATTGATTTTTCAGGATGCAAAAAATAACGTTTAAAACTAATTAAAATCAGAATAGTTTCATTTTTTCTGAAGATCACAATGATATCCCACATTGATCCAGGCAATTTATTTAGTATTTAATATAGCATGATAGCATGTTGAAATATCAATACTTACATGTAACTTAAGTCTTCCTTAACTTTAAGGAGGCAATCTAATTCCGGGTCCAGGACATTAGCGGAGTATAAGGAACAACTTTTTGCGAGAAAGTAAATATAGATTTTTTACATTGCACCAAAACGCACGTGCACATGTAAACAAGACATTTAGGCATCGTAGCACGATATCGCTACGATTCGAATACAGGGGAGTCTTCTGCTTTCTGCTACAACCCTCCGGAGTGTAAAAATATTGGCACCATATCGATGTACTGGAGAAACTCTTCCGACTCCTGTTGCCACCTTTAATTACTGCAACCCACTTAATATGCGCGGCATCAAAACTTGGCGATTTTAAACGACTGATTTATTGCCGCTTTTTAGCTCACCTGAGCCGAAGGCTCATGGGTGAGCTAATAGTATACCAGTCACTCCGGCGTCCGTCCGTCGTCCGTCCGTCCGGCCACAATTTCAAACATCTTCTCCTTTGAAACCACTGGGCCAATTAAATTCAAATTTCATATGGAGACTCCTTAGGACGCGGGAACGAAAGTTTGTTCAAATGGTCTTGGTCACATGACCAAGATGGCCGCCACGCCTATATATGGTAAAAACCCTTTAAAAATCTTCTTCTCCAGAACCAGAAGGCCGATGACCTTGGGACTTTGTATGTAGCATTGGGGATGTGGGGCCTACCAAGTTTGTTCAAATGATGATCCTAGGTTGACCTTGACCTACTTAACGTCAAGGTCAAATTTGCCTAGTAATGCATTTAAATAGGAAAATTTCTGAAAAGTTGTTTTTTTGAATATTGTTGAAGCCAAAGTCATCATTCTCACTTGATATGTTGAAACTAATGAGACAATGGCTATAAATAAGTTTCAAAGGTCAAGGTTTAGCTTAGGTCACTCATATTGGAGTCCCATCAATATATTAAAACATAGTTTTCTCACAAACCATTGGCCCAATTGAACTCAAATGTCATGTGAAGACTCCTTATGATAAGTTAGCCAAAATTTATGCAAAATATTTTGGTCACATGACCAAGATGGCTGCCACGCCCATATATGGTAAAACCCTTTAAAAATCTTCTTCTCCAGAACCAGAAGGCCGATGATCTTGGGACTTAGTATGTAGCATTGGGGATGTGGGGCCTACCATGTTTGTTCAAATGATGATCTTACGTTGACCTTGACCTACTTAACGTCAAGGTCAAATTTTCTTCCCAATGCATTTAAATGGGAAATTTTTTGAAAAGTTGATTTTTTGAATACTGTTGAAGCCAAAGTCATTATTCTCACTTGATATGTTGAAACTAATGAGACAATGGCTATAAATAAGTTTCAAAGGTCAAGGTTGACCTTTAACTTTTCAGCCAAGGTCGCTCATATTGGAGTCCCATCAACACATTAAAACATAGTTTCCTCAGAAACCACGAGACCAATTGAACTCAAATTTCATATTAAGACTCCTTATTATAGGTTAGCCAAAATTTGTACCAATTGTACCAGTCACATGACCAAGATGGCCACCATGTCCATATATGGTAAAACCCCTTTAAATATCCTCTTCTCTGGAACTAAAAGGCCAATGGCCTTGGGACTTGGTATGTAGCATTGGAGATGTGGGCCCTACCAGATTTACACAAATAATGAATCTAGGTTGACCTTGACCTACTTTATGGCAAGGTCAAATTTGATTCCTGATGCATTTATATGGGGAAAATCTTGAAATGTTCATTTTTCTATAACTGTTTAGACCGAAATCATAATACTTGCAAGAAATGATTAACCTAAATGAGACCAGGGTATTATATAAGTACCAAATGTCAAGCTGACCTGTGACCTTTTTATCCAAGGCCACTCATTTGGATTGCCACATAGCTATCTAAACATCTTTACTCAGAAATCACTGGGCTTCTTGATGGAGTATTCATTTGATTGTTTTTGGTCACTCAACCAAAATGGCCGTAACCCCCATAAAACAAAATATGTTTCATTATAAGCTGTAGTAGATCTTGACCTATTTCAACCTTATTAAGGAGATCAGGTGAGCGCTTCAGGACCGTCAGGTCCTCTAGTTTATTTTTGCGGTTTAAAGTCATTTTCTATTCTCATAGAGGTTTCTCTTAAAGGAAAGAATATGCTTCTGACAAGGCTGTCAGGAGCATATTCTTTCCTTTAAGAGCAACCCTACGTGGAAACATACCCCACAGTTGCAAATTCGGTTTTGATGATAAAGATACATGTACCAACATACACTCAGTGGCCATAAGTGAGTTATCAAATCTGCTTAAAAGAAATTGACAAAAATATGGTCTGAAACAATGGTCTTTTCTAGCAAATTAAGGCAATTTCCACAAATGATAATTGCCCTGGATGAATATAAAGGGTATATGTTTACGTCATCACCAAATTGTTTGATGTCATCATCTGTTGCTATGGAGATATAATATCGTGTATCACAAACATTGGCTCCATTTCTTCAAAAAAGATAGCAGGTGCTGTAAAAAAATGTCAGATTGTAATATTTTTTATTGAAAATTTGCAGAAATATTTGAAATGTACTGGAAAACATTGCGTTAAAGATCAAATTAGTATAGATACTGAAAATAAAATAATGCAGAGCAGAGAACTGGCCGGAAAAAAAATGCCATGAAAATAATCCGACGGCAGTAAGCTCTGGCTGTAAAAAACAAACTAAATAAACAAATTCAGGAATATTGGGTATGTATGTTTTGTGGGGTATCATAACAGTGTTAAATTTAAAAATTATTATTTTTTGATTAAACGTTGATGGATATAAGCTATGGTTGAATTCTAAGAAAATCTGCTGATTTTCACTGTCAGTCCTGATATTGGTGCCACAAGCAGCATAACCAGTGATATAATATTTGTAAAATAATTATTTTCAGTAAAAAGTACTATTTGGGGTTACATTTTTACAGAAAATTTATTTTTTTAAGAAGAACTATCCAATGATTTCGTATGAAAGTTGGGGTACCCCCCTCGTAAAGCAAAATTTGGCCAATGGGCTAGGTATCGCTGGGTGCTGTCTTTTCCATTTGAAAGACTGAAATGTTTAAAGACTAATTGCTTCAAACACTCGTATATAGACCCTAGAAAGACTGATACTTGTTGTGAAGTTACCACATGGATTCATTCAATAATTTAGATTTTTGGGTCAGGGGTACAAATACCTCACCCATCCCTAATATGACGGTGAATAAATTAGGAAGATGCGGACACATCTTGTTCACAGCTCAGAATTATAAAATATTTGCACCATTATCACCAAAATATATAGAAAATACGAAATATCTTTAGTCATGTAAAAACGGAAGAAGTTTAGAACCCACATCAAATTTTCAAACTGTTTCAGAAATCAGGGGTAGTCGAAAAGAATAACACCCACGAACTCTAGCTGATAATATTTCTATAATAATTTAGCATTCTGAAGTTGAAAAATAGCAAAAATTGATATGTTCAAAATTTCAGATAAGTTGCATTTCTCGTTTTCATATTATACCAATTTTAAATTCACTTAAATTTTTGCAAATAAACCAACGTTTGCCATTTTGGGAACTCACTTATGGCCACTGAGTGTAATTCTGGTATGGATATGTGTCCAATTATTGCTTGTTTTGTAGCTCTTTTCAAAATTGTATTTCGTGGTCTCATATTTTGGTGATTTTTGTTTTTGCCGCCAATATCGCGAAATAAAAATATCCGGCAAATATAAGTGATTTACAGCAATCTAGAAAAAGGAGACAATCTACAAAAGCCTCATTAAATCTGTCGTAGTCTAACAGCTCCTACGACAGCAAGCATCGACTTTAGTGGTCTCTTTTTATATGTAAGAACTCAATAAACGAGAAGGATTAGAATATGGTAAAATAATAGCACACTGTAAACATTCATTTGCGTCTCAACTTTGTTTTTGCGAACAACGAAGGCTCTAGAGCGAGTCTGTACGGACGAGTATGCCTGTCCGAAATTTGGTTGTTTGTCTATGCGATACATGCGCCGATCTAGAAAATTCTGTCATGGTCGCGTGTGTGTGGGGTGGGGGGGGGTCCTGAAAACTTTTTAGTCATCAACGTATTTCACAGATAGCCGTACGAACCTCCCTCGAAAAACATTCGGACCCGAGAGGTTCAATTGCCTCTGGAGATAGGTTCGTACCAATATTTCTAAGGAAAGCTATAGCAACTTGTGATTTTCCAGGGATGGGGTCAGAACTCCTTGCCCCCCCACCCCCCCCCCCATTCCAACCCCTATGGATCTGCCGATGCGATAGGTACCCAAACCTCATGAGCTGGCTACTTTCTGAATAAGTGCGCTAGTATGGTCAATTGATTTTGGTACGTTTGGTATATGCGTTTAAGGGGATCCGTAAGGTTGCTACCCAGCTGAGCTTGATTTGAACTTTTAGCTGTCTTACTTTGTGTATAGGAGCAGCGAAGGCTCTGACGAGAATGTGCGGTTGAGCTAGACTTATTTTAGCACTGACTACTTGTCGAGGACTGGGTCATTTATCATTCTGAATAACAGCGTGAATATGGACAATTGATGTTGGTATTCTCTTAGGGGAGTGTGCGTTTAACCCATATAAGCCTAGCGTCCTTTTTGTGGGACATAGGCAAACAGTTCAGACCCAGATCAGACGCCGCAGAACGCGGCGTCTGACCAGGGTCTCCACTGTTTGCTCATAGAATGTTCTATTAGAATTTGAATAAAAAATAAAACTCAACACACCTAAAATTGGAAATGGGCTCGTCCTACTGATTAGGGTAGGAAAGTTCATTCGGTTTAAATGGGCTAAGTACTAGTGCAATCGTTGCTATCCACTGGAGCTGGGAGTATCAATTATGATTTGAACCTATGTTCATGTTTTGCGTATACAAGCAGCGAAGGTTCTGACGAGACTGCGGTTGAGCAGACTTGTCTTAGCCTTGCCTGATCGTCGATTCGTTAGGTACCAAAACCTTATATACATGTACTATACTGACAGGCAAAAGAAATACCTGTGTAATTTTGCCAGGTAAGAACATGTGGCTAATAAGCACGAGCTGACCATGACCAGAACCTTGGGTTAAGTCTCCGAGTAATCTAAATTTATCGATTTTTCGTTTATCAGGTACATGGGCTTATATACATGTATATTTTAACTGCTGGCACCTTCTTAGCAATTCACCGCATATTTCAGATGTAGCGTTTCTTTTGCCCGTCAGTGAAGTATATTCAACTTTCTGAATATCTGCAGGAGTAAATGCAAGTTTAGATTTGAACCTGGGAGTATAGGCAAGTTTAGGTTTGAGCCTCGGAGTATAGGCAAGTTTAGGTTTGAACCTGGGAGTATAGACAAGTTTAGGTTTGAACCTGAGAGTATAGACAAGCTTATGTTTGAACTTGGGAGAATAGGCAAGTTTAGGTTTGAACCTGAGAGTATAGGCAAGTTAAGGTTTGAAACTGGGATTATAGGCAAGTTTAGGTTTGAACCTGAGAGTATAAAGAAACCCGGCCTTGAAAGATCAGTTCTATGTTTTGTTGAGACCACCTACAATCAAAAGGCAACATATTCATGAGACATATGACCAAATCTAATTGGACCAGTGTACGAAATTTCGGTTAACCTATTTATACCTAATGAAATATCCAACTTTTATCAATTGGACCAGTTCATTTCCGTTTTAAGGGTTGTTGGGAGGTATTTCTTATTTTTATTCAAATCTTCAATGAACATTCTCAAAGCAAACAGAGGAGGGAATGCAGTGGCTCAGTGGTAGAGTGCTTGACTCGAGACCGAGGAGCCGCGGATTCGATCCTCACCGGCGTCACTGCGTCGTGTCCTTGAGCAAGACACATTAATCCTAGCTTAGTACTGGTTCAACCCAGGAAGACCCGTCCCTATATGACTGATATATTGTTGATGGGACGTGAAGAATCAAATCAAACAAGAGCAAACAGAAGAGACCCAGATCAGACGCCGCGTCTGATCTGTGTCTGCACTGTTTGCCCATGTCCCTAAAAAGGGCACTATATGCTTACCATATGCACAAACGCTTCAATATACCCATGCTGACATATGGCCTTCGACGAGTCAAATCTGTCCTTGGGATTTCCGACAAAGTAAGACTCAAATCAGTCTCCAAAGCTACAGAGACTAGCTAGAATACTAAAATTTCGCTTGTAGTCAGGTTAGATATTATACATAAAAAATAATAAAAGAATAACAAAAGGCGCTGATCAGTCTGCGCGGATGCACAAGCTGGACTGCGCCTGTGTTGTTCGCAAACCAAAAAACAGGTTTTCTCGCGTCGAGGCCCATTCACCCAATCGGACTTTGTCTAAATTCTGGTCTTAGTCTTCACATGCATCTCCCCTGTATGCGAGAATCGAAGGCTACGGCGAGACTCTACATATATGCGGACTCGCCTGAAGCTAGGCTGCTCACTGATACGATAAGCATAACACGCTCATGTACTTGCCCGTATTAGGAGTGATGCTCCCAACCAAGGGTAAGACTCGTGGTTATATTTTTTGTCATGCTAAACTCAACTGAGCTTGATATTTCAACTGCTTATAATAAAACTGAAAATGCTGAAAAATAAAAACTATTCTTCCTTTCAAACTCTCAGATGTTGTATTTATTTTGCTCATACATTTTAAAATGTCAACGATTGTTGGCATTTTAACATTATGAGCATGATCACTATCAAGCTCAGTTGAATTTAGCTTGAAAAGTGTTGTATAACATCGGGGCTCAGTCCAGACCGAACATTAATCCAGCCAGAGGGAAGCTGTCACTGTGTACGTAAGGACTCTTTTTTCCATATGAACGGCGAATACACCAAGTCTGGTCGGTAGGTGAAATTGTTGTGATCGTCATGCACATACTCATAACATGTGTATCCAGCAACATGTATCTTAATCATGCCCAGAAAAAAGTATGGTTAGGTGAACTAAATGTCCAGATATGACCATAGCTGTTGACTGGGACGTAAAGCATCAAACCAAACACACAAACATGTATCTTAATTATAAATATATAAGCATAGAAGCTCAGTGGTAGTGTAATCTACTCAAGATCAAGAGGATCATGGCTTGAGCCACACTAGAGGCTCAATTTTTTATTATTATTATTATTTTTTTTTTTTTGGGGGGGGGGGGGTATTTTACCTCTGACTGTCTGTAAGTTTTAGGACCATTTTCTTTGTTACATTACCTCCACGCAAGCTACACAAATTATGTGTTTTGACAACAGCAGAATTTAGGGCGAAGATTTGGCTAATCACCCCTACCCCGGTGGCTTTGGCTGCTGTCCGTTATAAGGCGATGGTTCTTTTCTTGCTGATTAATTGTTTATTGTTGCTCCCTTTGTTTTGTGGAGTTTTGTATTTGACCCTTTTTTTTGTTGCGCAGTACTTAGTATCATTTCTAGTTTTGCAATCATCTTGCCGGGGAAGAGAGGGCTGGTTGCTTTACTTACTTTAATTGTCTTTTGATGGCATGTGACTGTGTGTGGGTTGTGTCTCTTCCTCACGGTGCCTTGGGTTGGTCTGCAGTGTGTGATTGTGGTATTTCCTGGTCATACTCATTTACTTTTTGCAGTATGTCCTCGAGCAAAGCACTTTCACCTCGTTGCTAGGTACTGTAAATTCGTAAATTTTCGCGAGGGTTTTATTTTCACGAAACTTCGCATGCATATGCGAAGTTTCGTAAAAATAAAATCCTCGCAAAATGGCGAAATCACTCTGTCGTTTACTGATATAGTTATATCATGCCCTAGTTGCGAATTTTTAGCGTCGCAAGTATGTTATTTAACGCTATTCGCGAAAATAAAATTCTCGTGAAAATTTCCGGATTTACAGTACTGCTCACCTCTCATGGAAGCGTTGTTGAACCGTTTCTCAATTCGTAAATTTCACGCCGAGAAGAATTGGTACCAATTCCTCCCAGCGCGTGAAGAATTGGTACCTATTTGTCACGGATTGCATACCAATATTTCTCGCATTTGAGAGAAATACACACGTAGTCAAATTTTATGTAGCAATCAGGCGTATTCCTCACATCGATAAAAAAAACACCCAAAGCTGCTGTATTTTGCATTCGATTCCAATTCTTCACACGCATATCATAGCCATATATTGCGATTCTTCACATGTCTGAGTATTTGGTACCGGTTTCTCACACGTTTTAAGTATTTGTACCAATTCTTCTCATGTGTGAGGAATCGATACCAATTCTTCACATGTTAGAGGAATCGGTATTGATTCTTCACATGTAAAAGGAATTGGTACCAATTCTTCACATGTACGATGAATTTGTACCAATTATTCACACGTTAGAGGCACTGGTACTAATACTACACACATATAAGAGAAATTGGTACCACTTTTCACACCCCCAAAACAGGTCACAGTTTTGACGAATACTTATCAATTATTTACACATTAGAAGTTATCAACGAATTTTTCACATGTGTGAATAATTGGTACCAATGCTTCACATGTAAGAGAAATTGGTACCAATTCTTCATATGAAAGAGAAATTGGTACCAATTTTTCACATGTAAGAGGAATTGGTACTTATTCTTCACACATATATAAGAGAAATTGGTAACAGTTTTTACCCCCTCCCCTCCCAAACCCCCCCCCCCCCCCCCCCCCCACACACACACCAAAAAAAAAAACAGGTCACAGGTGTGACGAATACTTACCAATTAATTATCAACGAATTCTTCAAATGTGTGAGGAATTAGTCCCATTCTTCACACGTCAGAAGTTATCAACATGAGAAATGAGCACAAATTGTAGATCCCAAGATTTATCGTAAATTACCATACGTAAATTTCACAGTTAGTAAATGTGGCATATTGGTACCATTTCTTCTTATTGGTGTGAAATTTACGGAATGAGACAGTAAACCGGGTTCAACAAAGCGTCACTCGTTGACTTGGATGCTTAGCAAGGACCCAATCGAAAATAGCTTCAAAATAAGCGGGTATCCAGCATAAGGTACAATGTGGCATGTGCGTACAGCAAAGATTCAAGTCCATGCGGTCTGAACGGAGTCTTAGCCTTCCGTCTGAAGGAACGTTGAGCCATTGGCTACCCATATAACATCCATTGGAGACTCTGGTCAGACTGCGCACATGTCCAACTTGTACCTTTTGCTGGATACAGTCTCAAATTAAGGTTCCACCCCTGTGTGCATGAATAGGTTCACATGTATACTTTATTGTTTAACTTCTTGTACTATCGACACTGCCTACATGTCACCTGTCAAATGCCCCCGCCCCCTATTTCACCCCACAAATTAAGTATAAAAGTTGTGTAACATGTGTCACACTGAGTTTTATTAAGTATACTCATGCTGAAAAAAAGAAGGCCACCCCAAACTTTGTATAAGGCTCTTTTAATTTGCATAGTAATTCGGGGTCACTTATAGGCCAACGCTATGTAGATGAAGTCCTTCACCCACATGTCCTACAAATTTATCAGACTGTTGGAAACAATTTTCTCTTCAAGTAAGTCAATGCCAGCATAGCTGCAATATGGCAAGGAATTGTTTGGAAGCTGGTCATGTCATCGTCCCTTGACTGGCCTTCCAGGTCCTGATCCAGCTCTGATCAGCCACCTCTGGGATATTCCTGGCCAGCGGGTACATGAGCGTATCTCTTCCCAGCTGCCACATTTCCCAAATTTGAACACTAGCTGGTTGGAAAAAGGCAATGTATTCCACGACGGGATGGGATGACAACCCAAGGCTTCTTCTAAGCACGCGCACAAGCCTCATAGAATGCATTCATAGAGGTGGCGGTCATACAAGATATAACTTACAATATATAAATTTATAATCATAACATGTTCATGTCTGCATTTATTTTCAAGAAAGCCTGTGAATTGAGGTGGCCTTCTTTTTATTAGCATGAGTATATATATTATATGCCGCCTGTATTTTAATATGCTACTACTCATATTTGCTTGTTTGTTTGATTTGATTCTTTACGTCCCATCAATAATCTTTCAGTTAAACATGGACGGGTCTTCCTGGGTTGAACCAGTACTAAGCTAGGATAAATGTGACTTGCTCAAGGACCACAACGCAGTGACGCCGGTGAGGCTCGAACCCGCGGCTCCTCGGTCTCGAGTCAAGCACTCTACTACTGCGCTCCTCTACTACGTATACGAGGGCTGTTCAAATATGAATGCAAATAGCTTCATAACTTTCTTCACATATATGCTACGACAAAATGCCATACCTTTCTGTAAAGAACTATTTGTCACCTTTAAAATGGCACCAAACATAAAGAAACACTCGCTATATGTCTCGAGTTACAGACGCTTATATAAAAGCCATTCCTGTATACTGAAGTTTTTCTGAAGCAAATTGCCATACACGTTTTGGTACATGTGCGGATATAGTCTCATATCTTTGTAAGTTTGAGACAAAATGGCACCAAATTTTAGATGCAAGTTTAAGGTACATTGACAATGTTGCTTGCAGGAAAAAGTTTATATAATCCTGTTTCAATCTCACATTAACAGGCACGTTTGTGACGTCATTAATTTTATGATAAACGTCATTTTGAGTTATCTACTGGTGATGAAATAATTTCAATCGCTGTGTCTTTTTTCTTTGCGTTTTGCTTAAAACATACTTAATATGTCATAAAGAAGTTTTCAAAATGCTCCGTCCTTTATTTACAGAGTTATAACATTTTATATCATTTTTCAAGCATTTTTTTGCTTCTTAATGATGTATTTACATTAATTAAAATTTGCACAATCTGCCTTGTCCTCAAGACCAGGTGAGTAATTTTATTGTAAATAATGCCTATTTTGGCAAAACCTAAATTTAACGTTCAAATTTAGATTAAAACCGCAATGTTAAGGCGACAAAAAATAAGTATAAGTTCTTTAACCCATTCACTTAAGGCAGTTTCGACTTTAAAAACTATTTTCAGTGCTTAAAAATTACCCACTATCCTTCAATGATTTGTTGCAACAATTCAGTATGAGCGATCAACATATTGTCTTTGAGTTAAAACTAGTTTAAATGTTACTTCATGCATTTTGTTAGAGAAAAGTTTGACTGAAAACTGAATGGTGGTGTTTTGTTTGTCATTTATTTGCAAACATAAGGAGGCTTTAGTGAAAACGATTCGATGTAACTTAACAAAAACGTGTCGGATTTAGCAACTTTCACAGAATCATTATATAAGTATATGGGGATACTTCCTTAAAGAATTCAAGAAATTTTACCAATCTATCGAAGAATTAATGCTTGTCTATATCACTGGTATGTTCAAAGCATTGAGTTTATTAGTATACTAAAGTGACCCTCATTCAAAGGGCTATAACTCGATAAGAATACTGTAATTTTCTTTAGGTCTGGTGCCAGTTTAAAGGTGACATATGATCCTTTATAGAAACGTATACCATTTTGTCGTAGCATATATGTGACGAAAGTTAAGAAGCTACTTGCATTCATATTTGAACAGCCCTCGTATGTCATTTGTTTGACCTGTGATAAATAAAGTGTTTGTTGAAAGAGGACTATCAAAGTAGCATTCCTATGGAGTTTGGTGAAATTCTACCCAGTGGTTAGACTGGCTCCCATTTCTGAAGCCCCTAATGGAGTGCTTTGGCAAACAGTGAAGACCCAGATAAAATGCCACATAGGCCATTCTGACTTCATTGTATGTAGCTTTATGGGATATTCCATTGGCCGAAAAAGGGTAATGTACACACATCCCATCTTTTGATAGGATAAATAAAGTAATCAGTCCTGGAGCATATAGCATTGAACGACCAACTCATTTAAGTTGAGCGATTCTTTTAAATTAAGGTTAAATCTTCTAAGTTCGCAGTGTTTTTTTAATTCTGTTCTACAATGGTATAATTTCAGCAACAACTTTTTTTTATAGTTCTACAATTTATTAAATCTGATTAGTAATAAGCCAAAACTATTCTTAACGCAATATTAACCCAAATCTCCGTATCTAACTCTCTCACACACGGCATTACCTAATATACCATAAAGTCACGTGATAGACTTCAACCTCAGCGCCGTCATAGTTAATTATATTTTGATTTTTATTAAAGCGCTCTCTGTTGATGTAAGCTACCATTTATATCAACCAATAGGAAGATACAAATACGACTCATAGTCATACCAACAGCGCAATTTCCCCAAGGTCAATGCTTGGGTGGTTGCCAAACCCTGCCAATCAATGTCACACTTGCCATGATATTGATGTTGATACAACATCATTATACAAAGAAACATTATTAACGCGATCTTTCAAAGGTGTTATAACACCACATTATCTAGAAATGCAGGCATATGAACATGATCTTCCAGAAACAATAGCAAGTTGGTGTTCAAATTCTCTGACATTACATAAATATGCCAATTATAAGTGGCAACGTCACACCTGTTATGAGCCCCTGATACTACGCCGTTGATAAAACTAAAAGAGAATTCACAAATATTGTAAATCCCCACAGGTGAATTCACAAACATTGTGAATCCTCTCAGGTCAAATTTCTTACAGAATATATTTCACCTTTATTTAGCTCATCTCTCACACACCATATATACAAATAAACATTAACTCACTCTCACTAACATGGTTACCATTTCCACACTTGTAAATATATACGTCGATTTGGTGGTATTTACACGTATTGCCGGTTCTTCATAGACCGGAAGTGGTAGATATTGGTGTTAATACTATATATAAAAACATGCCATATGCCTAAATGACTATAGAATTAGATCATTTTTAAGTTTTCAGTATGTGCATGGCGATTTATGTAAGCATTTAGTAATAGATTCGAGAACCGATCATCCAGATCGGTACTCGAATCTATTCCTAAATGCTTACATAAATCGCCTTTAGTAATAGATTCGAGAACCGATCATCCAGATCGGTACTCGAATCTATTCCTAAATGCTTACATAAATCGCCATGTGTATGCCAAATACTTAAAAATGATCTAATATTATAGCCCTTTAGGCATAAGGCATGTTTTTCTATATAGTATTAACACCAATATCTACCACTTCCGGTCTATGAAGCACCGGCAATACGCGAAAATACCACCAAATCGACGTATACATTTACCAGTGTGATTTCAAACCATTACAAAGTATATCGACATAGTAAGCAAAGATTCAAGAAACACATATGCAACAAATCATCATTGTTCAACATACTTGCAAGACAAAAGCACATAATTTCAAAACATAAGTAATACTACTTACATAGAGAATCTTACATGAGTGCTAATGTTTTATTGAATTTATTACACGAGTTGGGGAGAAGAGATAAAATGCGAGATCAGTCGTTTTAGCTAGTTTTGTAGATAGTGGATCTGTGACACTTCCTGACAAAATTACCATGAATTTTTATCAGTAGTTTTTTTTTCTTAAGTTTTTTTTTTCACTATACGCCACATCCCTTTGTGGCCACGTTTTTTTTACAAAGTAAGGAAGAAGGCAAAGATCAGGAATCGATACAATCAAGCACCACACCTGACCCAGGACATCGCATGGGAAAGTGACAAAAACACAAGAAAACATCACATACAAGAGAGCCAAGAGGTCAGCCTTTTCCCAACAGGTGACCACAAGGCTGCAAGAAACAGACATAACAGTATGGCAAAGACAAACACAAATAACAAAAAAAGATCCACAAAAGATGCACCGCCTTCGAACGGTCATTAAGAAAATTACTGGAGGGTTTAAACTAGTTTCATGGTACCAAACATCACCCTGAATTCTGATGTGGACCAAGACACATTGATGTTTGATTTACATGAAAGATCCCTAGCTTATCCACGAATCATGTCCTAGTACATATAAATCAAGATATAAAGATGAGATAAAACAAAGATAAGGACTCAACAGTACACACAACTGAATACTGGAGCAAAAGAAATCCAACAGTTAAATCTTAGTGGGCCTGACAACAGACACAGCATCAGTCCTCAACCATCTAATCTATAGATGTTTTTAAGTCAGAACCGTCAAAGAGTCTGAGGTCTGACCCGCCGGCGTGCAATTAAAGAGGAAAGCAAAGTTGCCAACAGTGATTGGGTTGACCACCAAGCATGGGGTTTGCTGCAATACTAATGTTATGACCAATCTTTTTATAGTGAGAATTGATGTTAATAAACTGCGCTGAAAAAGTATTATTTCTTTTATTTACACTAAGGCGCCATTAAACTCTGGTTCCTGGTGCAAGAGAAATTTAAGTCCGACATGGAATTTAGATATCAAATCATAGTATTGGCGATAAATAATTTTGTGGGGGTCATGCAGGTTAAGTAAAAATTGGCCAAGTAGTATAGGTCGATATGTCATTTAAAGCAAATTGTTGACGACGGATGATGCATGATGACTGACGTTGGACATTGACTTATCTGAAAAGCACACTTTGAGCACATCATACTCAGATGAGCTAATAATGCTATATTATACAACAAAATATTAATCCATAGTATGTATAGTAAGATAGATTTTATGTACAGTTAGGTCTTTGCTCATCTATTTGACTTGGATCATCCTTGACACAGCACAAAAAGTACAAGATGTAACGTAGTTGCCTTTTAAGCTGTGATTGTGAGTTTTCTGTTCGAATTTCTAACTTATAAATTCAGTTACATTTTCTTATAATTCTACAATTTATCAAATCTTCTTAATAATAAACCAAAACAATTCTAAACTCAATACATATCCAATTCTCAAAATATAGCTCTCTATATCTCTCACACTGGGCATCCCCTTATATTCTATTTAACTTCACCTGATAGAAGCCAACCTCAGTGCCATCTAATGACACCAACATTCGCAAATCCAAGCAGGGTGGCGGTGGAGGCTGTACTCTTATATTTGTATTTGTTATATGCCTGGAGAAAATCCTGTCTCCTGATTGGCCCAATTTGTCTTCATAAAATATGAGCCAGTGCATGTGATTTCCAACAATTTGACATTTTGACAAGTGTAAACTCAGATGAGCCTCTGCAGCCTCCTTTTAAGCTTAGAAACTCCAAATGACGCTCGGTCAGTAGCTTAACAATCATAGAATACTCAAGCGACAAGCAAAGGCTCTGATCAGACTGCGCGTATGCGCAGGCTGGTCTGAGGCTTTGCTGGTCGCACATACCAAATTGTTGGAAATCTCATGCACTGGCTTAAATTTAATCTCTATGTCTACTTGAAAACTGGTCTAAACTGGCCTACAGTGTGATATAGGATGGGAACCAGCTCAAACTAGTTTCCAGAGGTTAATGTTTTGTCTTTTCTTATATAACCCTCTAGAAAGCTAAAAATAGCATGCTGAATATGAAACAAGCATGGGCTGCATGAAATTGACATGATTGCTGTTTCACCTCCCAACAGGTAAATTGAAAACCTTAAATGAATTTTAACAACAGTTTTGTTCATTTTTCTTCACATTCAGAGAATTCATATACATTCAAAAATGCAAAATACTACATTAAAATATTTTAAAAACAGTTGGTTTAAACAATATTTATTTCATAACTCAATACATTTGCATACACGAAGTCACAATATGAAATAGTAGTTATTAACAGGATTTGAAAACAAGCAATCATGCTTTTTTAAATCATCTCCTGTAATACAAGTACATTTTATGAATGGAGTTAGTGACATTACCTTCCTGAGACCGTTAAGTACTCAGGATAAACATATTTGTTGCATGGTTATAGCTGCATAGAACAAAAAGGAAAGAGAGAAGGAAGGAAGGAAAGAAAGAAAGAAGAGAAGGAAGGATGGAAATAAAAAAGAAAGTACTACAAATTATTGGCTGTAAGAATGGACATTGTCGTGTTCTAAGAAAACAGTACTATTTCAATGCACAATGCGCAGTAGTTCCAGTTATGTCTACTAAAAGTATCAGTTTCCAGATGAAAACCTTTTGGTTTGATGAATATATCTATGGACAGCTTTAAAAACAAGTTCGTTATTTGTATCTGATAGGTTGCTATCACCAAATTAAAGAACCATTTCAGATACATCAGTAAACCTACTGACTGTTTGCAACATTTCCCTGCGCATAACATTATACCTTTGCCATTCCAACAAGAAATGGAAATTATTTTCTACGGTTCCACAGAAACACAACGCATCGGGGACCAAATTTCTATTATACAAGTAATATCTTAATGCGCTACAAGTAGTTTTTAATCTCGTGTGCAATATCTGACTTATTCTATCACCACAATAGTAATATTTTGGGATTTTGGAAGTATCTTTTTCTAATTTATGCTTAAAAGATAGCAGGGATGGTGTTGATTTAATATCATCTGGGAGTTTGTTCCACTCTCGAATTGTTGATGGGAGAATGAGTCATAATATGATCGAGACGAAGCATGGATTTGCCGTAAATTGTCGGCATTGCGTAAACTGTAAGAGGTTTCGTCCCTGACATGGGGTGGAATCAGTTCCGCCAAATAATCAGGAGCCAGACCATTCTCCATTTTATAAAATAAAAAAAGTTTATGAAGTTTTCTCCTTTCAGAGAGTTTAAGCCAGCCTAATTCTTGTTAAAGTCGATCTAGTGCAACAAGTTTAGTTGCACCTGAAACTATCCGTCCCGCTTCAATTTGTATTTTTTCTAGATCATTCATCTGCTGTTGAGTACAATTGTCCCACACAACGTCAGCATATTCCAAAATGGGTCTTACAAAAGTTAAATACATAGTTTGGAGGGATTTCCGATCAAGAACAAATTTGAGCGATCTTAATAAATGAACACGAGACCAAGCTTTAGCCTGAATATACTCAAGATGGGCCTGCCAATCACACTTATCTAAAATATATATACCTAGGTGTTTGTGAGTTTGAACTTCTTCTATGGGAATGTGGTTGAAATACAGAACTGGATGGTTGATTCTATGTATCTTTCGTGAAATAAGCATTGCCTCATTTTATTTGGATTAAAATTAACAAGCCACATGGCAGTCCAGTGAGCTATACGCTTGAGATCAATATTTAAAATTTGGGCAGCTGAGTCTGGAAAATCAACAATTATATAGATAGTCGTATCATCAGCAAACAATCGGATATTAGAGTTAATTTCACGAACTATATCATTAATAAAAAGCAAGAATAGCAGAGGCCCCAATATGGAGCCTTGAGGAACACCTGCCAAGATCTCGACCCAGTCCGAGATACCACCTGGAATAGTTACTCTTTGAAATCGATTTGATAAATAACTTACAAAAACAGTTGCTAAATCATTTATAGTTGAAGAGTCATACAACAAAACAGTTATTGTTTCCAATTTTGGTTGACATAAGGATTTATCTACCCTTCAAAGTGGTATTCACCTCTGCCTTGTGGCCTCAGTGAATATAACTTTTTTTAGTAGACGAACCCTCATGTCTACCTCATTAATGTCAATAATTGTATAAGATACATAGGCTTGGCCACTCTTTTTCAAAATTTTGAATTTCGATTTTATTCAGTTTTCAGAAGAATATTTTTTTAGATATATATATTTTTGTGGATATTTTTTTGGGGATCACCTCTTATCTTGATTATTTGGGGTCTTTTCTAAAGTTAACTGGTTTTTAGGGTCTTGATGATGTTTTGTTCACTGCAAAATAAATGAAATATAACTATCATCTTACATATTGATATAAAACATTCAATTTTATATTGTTTTGAACTTATTTCCTTCTTAATCCATAGTTTAAGTACAGTTAGGTCTTTACTCGTTGTTTGTGGGAGTTCTGTGTTTGTCTTTGTTTTGTTATGCATTGCTTTGTGTCCATTCTAGTTTTACAATCATCTTGAAGAGAAAGAGAAAGCTGGTTGCTTTGCTATTGTTGTCTTACAGATGTATTGTTACTATAAATGTTCTCAGACCCTTCCTCGCGGTGCCGTTGGATTGTCTGCCGTGTGTGATTGTGGTATTTCCTGATCATACTCACGTTTTTACTAGTAACTTTGTTCATTGATGGAATTAACTCCTATACACACCACTGTTATTTCGTAAGAAGGCCAAGGTACAGAATGAAGATATTTTTCGGGGTGTGGTAACATTTCAAGTATTTTGTTTTGTATGGCTGATGTATCTGATATATGTTTTTAGTAAACAGTAGATGCTGGGGCCAAGCCTATGTAGCAAGAAAAACTGAGAGCATACCCCAATTGGTAGCCAATCATATTTGAGTCATCAATAAAGCACCCTCTCCTTATGTAAGATTCTATTTACATCAATGAATAGAAAAGGTAAGGAAGAAGGAAAAGGTTGGAAATCAATACTATCAAGTGCCACACCTGACCCAGGACACCACATGGGAAAGTGACAGAAAACACAAGCAACATCACATACAAGAGAGCCAAGAGGTAAGCCCTTTGCCAACAGGTGACCACAAGGCTGCAAGCAACAGACATGACTGGCAAGATACAAATGCGACTCATAGTTATACCAATTACGCACTTTCCAATTGGTCAAATGCTTGGATGTTTGCCAAACCGTGATAATCAATGCCAAACATGTCATGATCAAAAATATCAAACAAAGTAACATTTATCAAAGTGACCTTTAAATAGAGGACCTTACACGAGTGCTCATATTGTATTGAATTTATTAAACGAGTTAAGGAAAGGGATAAAAGTCGAGGCTTGCCAAGCATTTATCACTTTTTTTGCAATGAGTTTAATAAATTCAATAATACTTGAGCACGAATGTTAGATTCTATTTGAGCCTCATCCTGAAGAAACCTGTCTTAGGGGGTTTGGGAATTACAAATGCGCAGACCAGCCTTTGCATTCGCGCAGTCCGATCAGCACCTTTGTTATTCGCTTTTCGGAAAGTATCCTATCTAGACTTCCTACTACAGGCGAAATTTCAATTTTTCTAGCATGTCTCTGTAGCTGAGGAGACTGGTTTGAGTCTAGCTTTGTCGGAAACCCGAAGACAGGTTTTCTCATGTCTCAGTCCATTTATCATATGACATAAATTACTTTAAAATCACCTTTTTGGCGTAAAAACATAAGATTGTTTCAATCTTATACGCAATGTTATAATAGACCTTACTACATGTAAATCTGTAAACCACTAGTGGTTTATAGATCTTATGACATGGCGTTATATCACTCCCAGACGCGACGTCATATGATAAATGTGCTTAAAGATCCCATCATAATTGAAGGGCTTATCAACATGACCTTTAAGAAACAAAAACACAAAACAAGCACTCATAAATATTGTAAATCCCAACAGTTAAATATACAAACAATTGTGAATCCTCTCAGGTGACATCTACTGTTTTTAATAAGTACAATTCTTAAATAAATTCACTAAACCTTCATTTTATCCAGCACCATTTATACAAATAAATTTTTAATACACTCTCACATACAAAGTTTCCTTGCTTCCATAGAGATTGATCATGAAATAATGTCTATGGCCATTCTCCCCCCATCTGTTGATTCGAAAAGGGTTGTTGTCAGTTACAAGGGAAAGTATATGCATGAAATACTGGTTAACCGCTCAGTCAAGCTTACCCAGGAAAAGTGTGGTTTGGTAAACTGACCGTCCCGACATGACCACAGCTGTTGACTGGGATGTTAAAAATAAAACCAATCAAAACAAACAAAGTTACCACAACAAACAATTACACACCATGTCAACATAGTGAACATTAATCTATATCAATAAACATATTCAATACACATGCGACATTAAAATACAAAATATCAAAACAATAGTAACACTATTTATTGCAGTTAAGTAATAAGTAAAAAGTGACGTGATAAGACGAAATCGTCAGTTGTTGTAAAACGGGTGACACAGTTTCGTAATCTGATTAAAACCCGATCTACGCTTACTATGTGACTAGATCAGGGCAGTTTTGCTACTGTTCTTTTATCATAAATTGTGCCCTTGTCGTCTTAGCGCAGTGGTAAGATTTAGACCACTGTGATGAAGTGTTGGCGTCACTTTTAACTTATCTTCCTACTACGGTACATCAAAATATTCACATATAATGACAATATATACAGGAGAACTATGTGTCCACTCAATGGTTGGCCATCCTGACAGGCGTTAAATCATTCTAGACCCTCCTATTTACACAAACGTTTCGAGCAAATGAACCGCGGCATGTGATTTCCAACAATGTTGCATTTTCAGGCGAGCTTGTGCAGCCTCCTGTTAAACTTAGAAACTCCAAATACTGTTCGGTCAGTAGCTTAACAGTCATAGAATATTCAAACAACTTGCGTATGCACAGGCTGGTCTGAGCCATTTCTGGTTGCATATACAACATTGTTGAAAATTTTATGTCACTGCTCAAATATAAATCAACTATTTTATACTATACATTACTTGAAGTTAAATGGTTTCATGGTATTTTAGTTGAGAAGAGTCGACAGTATCAAGTTGTTAAGTTTGGGACTCTCTTGCATGAGTGCTCGTGTTGTATTGAATTTACTAGAAAAAGTTTGGTAAAAGCGATAAAATGCGATGCTTGCAAAGCATTCCATCGCCTTTTCGAGGCGCTTTTAATAAATTCAATACTAAAGGATTTTATTTATCATATGACATCAAATGAATTAAAATCGCACTTTTTTGCGTGAAAACATTAATATTTTGCCATTATGTACGCAACGTTGTTGTAATGAGCGTCATTGCATAACATCACGAAAGATGTAAACCGCTAGTGGTTTATACACATTATTATAATAGTAACTTGATCTGGCGTACTGTATCACGTCGAGTTGATTAGGTCAAACCATCGGATCACCCGAGACGCGAAGCGTCGAGGGTATGCGAAGGTATGATCTCATCCACGAGACGTGATACAGTACGCCAGATCACGTTACTTTTATAATTATATGTTTATTATATACCTTTTCCGACATTATTCTGATTTTATAAATTGTTTTTGTCTTTAATCCAGAAAAATGCGGGAACGTTTGCCATTACGTTTCGTTTCTTGACGTTACGTCATCATGTTTTTCGTCTCTGGTTCCATGCTTGAAATTTATTTTACGCAACGTCGCCGCAAAAACAGGCAACCGACGTTAGCCTCCTTTTAAAGGATTCAGAAAACCTCAGTTAGACTGGTTCTCTCCCTTTAATAGCTTGTCAGCATATTGTTATATGCGTAGCGGAAGTGGAGCTTTATCAACGAGGGGAACCAATCTAAACCTCAGTTCGTTGATCCGGCTTTCTGTATCAGATGGCCAGAAAACAGACAGTTCAAACGTTGTATCATTTATAGGTATATAATAAAATGATTATAATGCATGGCGTTATATCACTCCCAGAATGGACGTCATGTGATAAAGCAGTGGAAACTATTTTAGAAGATGATAAAAAGCCATCATTTATCAAAATATAAAACTTGAATAAATCGTTTTTCACAGAATAGCAAATAAATTTGGGCCTCGTCGCGACAAAACCTGTCTTCGGGGTTTCCGTCAAAGCGAGATTCAAATCAGTCTCCTCACCTACAGAGACTAGGTAGAATATCAAAATTGCGCTTGTAGCATGTTAAGAGATGAAACTTTCCATAACGCGATTAACAAAGGCGCTGATCAGTCTGCGCGGATGCGCAGGCTGGTCTGCGCCTTTGTTGTTCGCAAACCCCCGAAGACAGGTTTTCTCGCGTCGAGGCCCATTTATACATAAGAAGTGGGTGAACAGATTTAAAGTTGATGCTCATTCGGAGACCCATGCTTCTCGGTAAACTGAAATATAGCGGTTAAAAGATTCCAATCGACAGCTGCGTCTCCCACCAAAACGGGGAGTTTACTACAATCACAATTCAATGCATAGTGTAGCCGCCCACACTATTGTGCAGTAGAAATACAGATGCAATCTACCTTTACTTTCAGGAACGAATTGACATGTTCTTAAAGGAAGAAAACAGTAAATAATATTAATGACTATATATAAACGTTCGGGAAATGGGATTGATTGTAAATATTTGCTGTTAGAAAGGTGTTAAATGTACAAAATATGAAACCTGTGCATATTGCAGAGGTTTCATAGCTTGTGAATTTCTCGCGAATATATATCTTTATATAAACCTCATTTGCATATAAAGGGAGCTTATAAACTCAAAATCAGGTCTATTCTGTAATAATATTCTGGGACTTGTTGGATACTTACGCTTTCTTGGCTACTTTTTCTAACATAGAAAGTACCCAACAAGAATCCAAGTGTAAGAGTGTCTGTCCATTCCGTCTGTCTGTCCACACTTTTTGTCCGTCTGGAACTTTATCTCAGTATCTATTGGTAATTTTTTTGCATTCTTGGTATAAATGATTAGTTTCATGGACTCTCGATATCCTGTAAGTTTCGTCAAAATCGATGT